>CAUYRT010096610.1:0-15345 GCA_963574885.1 Lepilemur ruficaudatus
CAAAGGTGCAAAGGCAATTCAGTGGAGAAAAGAGTCTTTTCAATGAATGGTGCTAGACCAACTGGACATTCACATGTAAAAACATGAATCCACACACAGACCATACAAATTAAATGGATCATAGACCTAAATTTAAAAGAAGAATGTACAAAAGTCTTGAAGATAAAATAGGAGATGTTAAATATAAGGACATTTGGTTTGGTGATGACTTCTTAGATGCAACAACAAAGGCACAGTCCATGAAAGAAAAAATTGATAAGTTGGACTTTATTACAATTAAAAACTTTGTTCTGCAAAAAAATCACGTTATGCGAATGAAAACACAAACAACAGACTGAGAGAAAATATTTGCTAAATGCATACCTGATAAAGAACTTGTATCTAAAATATATAAAGAACTCTTAAAACCCAGCAGTAAGAAAGCAAACAACCCAATTAAAAAGTGGACAAAAGAACTGAACAGACACCTTATCAAAGAAGTTACAGACATGGTAAAAAAGCATATGAAAGAGTTTCAACATCATATGGCCTCAGGGAATTGCCAACTAAAACAGTAGTGACATACCACAACACACCTATTAAAATGGCTAAAATCCCAAACACTGATGGCACCAAATGCTGACAAGACTCGAAGCAATGAGAACTCTCATTCATTATTGGTGGGAATGCAGAACAGTACCACCACGTTAGAAGACAGTTTGGTGGCTTTCCTAACAGTTGTGTTCCTAGGTATTGACCCAACTGATTTGAAAATTTATATCCACACAAAAACATGTGCATGTGAATGTTTATAACAGTTTTATAATCTCCCAAACTGGAAGCAACAGAGATGCCCTTCAAAAGGTGAATGGATAAACAAACTGTGATGCATCCATACAAGGAAATATTATTGAGCAATAAGAGTCAATCACCTGTCTAGTCATGAAAAGACATAGATAAATCTTAAATGCATGTTGCTAAGGGAAAGAAACCAGTCTTAAAAAGCCAGCACACTATATGATGACAATTGCATGACATTCTGGAAAAGGTAAAATTATATAGAAGACAAACAGATTACTGATTGCCAGGGAGTGCCAGGGAGGAGTAGAATTGAGTGGGTGAAGCACAGGGGAATTTTTTCAGGGGAGTAAAACTATTTTGTATGGTACTGTAATGGTGAATAGAAGACAGTAAGTATTTGTCAATGAGTAAACTTTAATGTATGCATCTAGGAGATCAGTTGGTCCCAGGCTGGAATGCAGAATGTGACCAAAGGATCTAGCTGTATTACGGAAGTAGGAAACCCCCTCACTGAAGATGGTGGGGGAATGAGGTGTTTACCCAGAAATGAGTGGAGTCCGTTAGACTAAAGGCAAAAGGAACGGCATAGAAGCAGCGTACTCCAGTTGATAAAATTGTGTCCCACGGGAGCATGGGTTAACAACTCTGCAACCGCTACTCATGTACACTGAAACTGAACAACTAAGTAAATGGAGGATGGATGTTGGGAGTCAGGTTTCTCGCTGTTGGAGTGAGGCATTAGGTAAGCAAGGGAGAGGCTAGGACGATCCATGCGGTAATAGACTGGAGCTGGAGGCTTCAGTAGGAACGCGTGCAGCTTTCTGCAGATCAGTTGCTCACATACAGATTATCCATACACGTGTACAGACACAGGTTAGTACACACACACACACCTCCTTGCTTTATCAGCTGAGAGGGCCTAGAAACAATCCCCAACCCCCGCACACCCAGTTGCAACAATCCGCTAGTGTAGCGCCCAGATCTTGGTCTCTAATACCATTCTCCAGTAAAATGAGCCAGAGCTCCTTGGAGAAATGGCTGATTCTAGGACCGGGGCAGGAAATATACAAAATGATCATGGAGCTTCTCATAGTGCCAGAAAGTAAGAAAGTGCTAAAAAACAAGCAAATACAATGATGAAGGTATGTCAAAGGGATACAGAGCTAATTGCAAGAGCTCCCAATGGATATCTATCTATCGATTAATCAATGTATGTAGATATCCCACTGGGTCTGTTTTTCTGGAGAGCCCTGACTGATACGTAGGGGAAGCTGGGTGTGGCATATAAGTGGATAGTTCATTTTAAGGAATACCTCGGCTTAGGTGATGGTTACCTGGGTGCATACACGTTAAAAATTCATTGAGCTGTACATTTAAGGTTTATACACCTGACTGAATCCATGTTCTATTCAAAATATTTAAAGTGGATTTCATGTAAAAATCTGAATTTACAGCTTCTCTTGGAAAATCAGAAGATCCCGTTGCTCAGGCCTGCTCTGCCTCGTGCTAGGCAGCAGCTGCCCCCTCTAGTGGGGCAGGGACTCCGAGCTCACTGCAGTCTCGTCCTGCCTGCTGCTCCTTCCCTGGCCCGGACCCCTGCTCCAGCTGTTGTCTGTCGGGACCCTCTGGACTAGAAGCCCTCTTGGGGTAAGGGGGTGTTTGTGAGATTTGGAGGAGCTGTGGGATTTCTGGTGCCAGCAGACTTACTGTGGCTAATTAAGACCACCCCACCAGCCACTCCCAATGGCCCAGTCGCAGAGCCTACCAGGCTGGGAGGCCAACCCTGAGTGGGGTTCTTCTGGTTTCCCCCTGGCTCATGCCCCTTGCAGCAGGGACAGACATTTCTCAGGCTGCAATGCCATCTGTGCCAGCTGTGAGGGTGGTGGGAGGGTAGGTGGGCCGCAGCTTGCAGAGAAGCCCCTGGGGCTGGGGCAACTCATCCTCATGCCCAGGCCTGCCAGATCGGCAGGAGAGATCACCTAATTGAGGATTAAGGATTAATTGAGATCCGCAAGGCGAGTGGCACTGAGGCTGCTGCCGCCAGCCCTAGCACCTCTGCATCTGGGCTTCGGGCTGGGCAGGGCTCGGGCAGCTGCCTGTCTGCTCTGTCCCAGGGCCTTCTACTTGGCAGGAGGGCTGTGGGGATCAGGCATGGGTGCTGAGAGCTCCCACCCCTTATGGACCAGGTAGGGCAGGGTTCGTTCTTCCCGTTGGCAGCCAGGAGCTGCAGCCCAGGCCCTCACTGTGGCTGGAAGAGGCTGACCCCGAGGCACCCTCTCTGGTTGGCACTGTGGTTTAGAGTCTCCAGGCCGGGATGCAAGTCCCACCTTCCTTCATCCCAATTATGTGTGACCGTAGGCCAGTCCCTTGTCTTCCTGGAGCCTTCTGGTACCAGGCAAAAGGGCTAGATTGACCTGCAGGCCATGGGAAGTCATGGCTAGTGCCTGAACAGGAGCGTGACAAAAAGCAAGGAGCATTTTAGGAAGAATAATCTGGTAGTGTGTGGGGGAAGAGGGCAGTGAGGTCGCATGACTCCAGCAAGCCGCTCAGACTTGGGGCTGTGGCTTGGGCATTCCTGTTGAAACTCACTCCCCAGCGCACAGTGTTAAGAGGTGGGACCTTCAGGGGCTGATCAGGCCATGAGGGCTCTGTCCTTCCGGATGGGGTTAGAACCCCACAAATGGGCTGGGGGAAGTAGGTGGCCCTTTTGCCCTTCTGCCTTCCACCCTATGAGGATGTCCCTGGAGGCAGCAGCTCAACGCGCTGACTTGGGAGGCAGGTGCTGAGAGAAATTAGGGCGTAAGGAAGACAGAGGGGTGTGCAGCGCGCTCGGGTGGGAGAGGCTTTGATTCGAGGCAGCCTGAGTGGGCCTGGCTGACCCAAAGGGAAGCTCGGAGCAAAGGCCACGAATGAGAGGAGCCTCGGACTAGGCAGGATGTCCAGGTCCTCGCTCCCCTCACTGTGCTCGGTCAGGGGCTGGGGTTCCCCGGAGGAGTGAAGTGTCAGCCCCAAAGCCGAGGTGTCTCCTGAAGACGCCACCAGCCAGGCCCTTCAGCTAACTCACCCCTTGAGCCAAACTGGAAGTCCTCAAAGGGAGCTCTGATGTACTCCCAGGGCTGCTGCAGGAGCGAGTGAGGCCAGGCCTGGGAAGAGCCGGCCAGCACCTGCTCCCCGCTCCACTGTCATCAGGAGAAGGGGAACCACGGAGGACGGCACACGCCTGAGCCCTGGAACAAGCGGCCGGCTTTGCTCCTGGGACGTTTCCTGACACTGCCTGGGTTGGGCCCAGGATCCAGAGAGCAAGAGGAGAAGGTCCTCCCCCCGCCCCAGCACCTGGGGCTCACAACCGTAGGGGCTTGTGGTCCAAGAGGATAGACCCAAGACTTGACTTTTGGGGGCCAAATATTGGGGTCTCCAGAATAAGCAAGTGGGAGTCAAAACCCATCTCCCTGGCTTGCAGATACTTTATTGCCAGAGAGTCAGCGGCAGTACAGGGGCTTTACTGGAGCAGCAGTGCTGGGGTGAAGGCAGGCAAGGGCATTGCACACAGGTGGGGACGGGCAGGAGGGGAGCAGGCTCCCAGCCGGAGGTGGTGAGCTTCAAAGAACATGCTGGTGGGCAGAGGCTGTGGTTGTCCTCGAGTCCTATCCGCTGCCTCCAGTTTCTGTACAGGCTCAACGAGACATCATTCGCACAAACTCTGCCAGGACAAAGCCAAGGTTTGGCGCATGCTCTCCCAACCCCACCAGGGGTGAGGCCAATCTGCCAGGCTTCAGGAAGGTGGGAGTGTAGTTGAGGGGAGGGCCTTCAAGGGCAGCCCCTGGATCTGATATAGAATAGGCCTCAGGGCTAGGAAGAGGGGGCTTTGTCTTATGGAGAAACAAACAAACAAACAATCCCTTGTAACTGAACTTGTTTTTCTCTTTGCTTTGACCACTAGGAAGCTTAGGAGCAACTTTGGGGCCTACTTTAGGGAATGCTTTTTTTTTTTTTCTTTTAATCCAAGGTCTTGCTCTGCTGCCCACACTAGAGTGCAGTGGTGCCATCATAGCTCACTGCAACCTTGAACTCCTAGGCTCAAGCAATCCTCCTGCCTCAGCCTCCTGAAGAGCTGGGACTTTAGGTGCATGCCACCACACCCGGCTACTTTTTAAATTTTTTTGTAGTGATGGGGTCTCACTATTGCCCAGGTGGAGCTCAAACTCCTGGCCTCAAGCGATCCTCCCACCTCAGCCTCCCAAAGCGCTGGGATTACAGGTGTGAGCCACCGCGCCTAGCCAGCCCTCGTACATATTAATTTAACTTGGCTTCCTGTTATTATTTAATCCTTGTTTTCCCTCCTGGGAGCGCAGCTCAGGGGAAGAGTTCTGGGTCAGGCTGCCCCGAATGATACGTTGGCTCCAGCCACCTCCTTTTGATAAGTGAGCGCCTAGCCTCGCGGAGGACCAACTGCCTAGGAAAAGGATGGGGTGCTTAGCGCAGGGTAGGGCATGCAGTGACAGTGCTCCCTGTGTCGTTTCTCTGTCAAGAACCTCCCAGGGTGTGTGCTGTGGCACGCGGCAGGAGGTACCTTCGAAGTCCACCAGGCCGTCGCCGTTGAGGTCGATGTCCTGCAGGATCTCGTCCACCTCCCGCTGGCTGAGGCGCTCCCCCAGCAGGGCCTTGAGCGCCGCCCGGAGCTCGCCCACGCTGATGCAGCCGTCCCCGTTGGTGTCGAACTGTGGCGGCGTCGGTGGTGGCGCCGGGTCACGACAGGCCGCAGTCGCGCAGCCCCTCGCTCGCTGCGGACGCGCACCCCCCGCCCGCCCCGCAGCCGCACCTCCCGGAAGGCGTCGCGCAGCTCCCGCACGCCGATCATGTCCGCCGTCTCCGCCAGCAGCTTGGGGCCCATCAGCTCCACGAAGTCTTCGAAGTCCACCTTCCCGCCGCCTGGGGGGCCCCTCCGTTAGTGACCCAGGGCCCCAGAGACCCCTGCCCGGCCCCGTCCGCCCTCCCTTCTGCAGTGGGCCCGGCCCTCCCCGCGCGCAAAGGCTGGGCCGCGCGTATCTCCCACCCGCATCACGCTCCAAACAAGCCACAGGTTTGGCCAAAGGTGAACGGAAAACCACTCTTAAAACTTCTCGGAGCTTTCCTTAGTTTTTCTGAAGAGTGCGGTGGGGTTTGAGTCCTGTCTCCATGAACTTCCTGTGTGACCTTAGCCAAGCCACTTATTCAGAAACTCAGTTTCCTCATCTGTAAAATGGGGATCACGGTCCTTGCTCCGCCCACCTGAGAGAGGATGGTGAGATTCTGCAGAGCGACCAGGGTCCTGGGTTCTGGGGACAGCCTGTGCAGTCACCTCTGTGCCTGGGCTGCCGGATTACCTGGTCCCGGTCAGCATCGGGAGGATTGGGGGGGGGGCGGGTGTGAGGCACATACTGATTTGCTGGGAGATCTCGATGAGCTCCATCTCCGTGGGCATGTAGCCCAGGGTCCGCATGCAGGCGCCCAGCTCCCGGTAGCCAATGTAGCCGTCCCGGTCTCGGTCAAACTCCTGGAATGCGACCTGCAGCTCTGCCAGGCGGGGTGGAGTCAGTCCTTCCCCGATGGCCCTCTGGATCCTGGCCTGGACTGGCCTACCCTTCCTTCTCCCCTTGGTCCAATCCTTCCCTCCCTGTAAACACCAGTTTGTCTTTGCTGCCTCAGGGCCTGTTCACATGCTGTTCCTTCTGTTTGTTCTTTCAGCAAATATTTAAGGAGTATCTACTGTGTGCCAAGCTCTGCTCTAGGCACTGGGGATACAGCAGTGAATTAAAAAAGACAGAAAGGAAGAGGAAGGAACAAATCCTTGACCTCATGGAGCTTGCATTCCGGAACGTTTCCCCTCCTCTTTGGTCCTATGTCACCTACTAAGGAAAGGCTTCCCTCTCTATTTGTCCTGCGCCAGCCTGTTTGTTCATTTCCTGGAGAGCACTTGGCACCACTGGTACTCGTGGCTGACTTAGTGACGTCGGTCTCCAGAGGGCATGGACTGTGTCTATCCAGTCTGCCAAGTTTCCCAGAGCTCAGCACAGGGCCAGGCACACAGTGCGCACCCAGGAAGTGTCAGCTGAAAGAACAAATGTGACCCGCCTGGCAAATGAGACTAAGGAACTGACAGCTGGGAGTGGGGGCGCCTGTCAACCCCTTCCTGCCCAGTCTTGTCCCCATCTCCCGGAGCCGGTCTCCTGTAGCCTTCTTCTTGCTCCTAGTTCCACCTGGAGACTGCCGAGGCCCTATACCCTGTGTCCCCACCCCGTGCCCACCCTCCGGGGAACCGGTTCCTTCTCAAACCTTTACCTTCAATCTCCTCGGGCCGCAGCTCCCGGTCCTGGGGGGTACAGCAGGATTAGGGGTTCCCTGGTCCTCCCAGGTCCTGCACCCACCCTTCTTTTTCCTCGGGGCTCCCCACCCAGCCCCGCCTCCCAACACGCACGCACAGGGCTTGTGTCTGTCTGATGCTGCTCAGACCTAGCCCCCACAAGTCCTGCTCACTAGCTTGGGCGACTGGGGTGCCCCCTCCCTGCTGCCTGCCCAGGTCGCTCCCACGGCCTTCTCCACCCTCCTTGTCACCCTCTTCTAGGGCATGGAGCTCCTTTGGCCAGAGGTGGATCTTGGGGGTTAGGTAGAAGAACCTCAGACTTGGCCCTGCCAGCCTCAGTGTCACTGTTGATCTTTCCTCTGTTTCTGGAGTTGTCACTTTCTGCCCCTCACCCTGGATCTGTGTGCCTTTGCTCTGATGTCCCCACTCAATCCTCTCCTCTGTTCAAGGAGAGGCAAAGCGAGGGGACAAGGGTAGGCAGACTAGCGGGCGGGTGGCTGTACATACAAGTTGGGTGGCGGCGATGCTGGGCCGCAGGAAGATGCAGGCAGGCCCCACCAGGCTGCTGAGCACCGAGTAGCCCTGGACGCCCGGCCCAGGCCCCCCCTGCTCCTTGGGGCTAGGGCTGGGGCTGTGGTGGGAGCCCCTTGCGGGGGAGCCGGGCCACTGCCAGGGGTCCTGCAGCAGAGCCAGCCATGAGCTGGGCAGTGGCTGCTGAGCACCAGGCCCGACCGCCCCTCCCCACCCCCACTCACCAGCCTCTTCTCTCTTTGGAACCCAGCGCAGGACCGTGGGGAAGGGGCCTAGAGTGTTCAGGACCCTCACCCATTAACACTTTAGGCTAGAAGGGGCCGTCCCCTAATTGTTCAGTTGGGCAAACCGAGGCCCAGAAAAGGGACTTGGCCAGGGTCACTGTGAAGCCAGTGGCAGAGTGAGTGCTCTAGCTCTGCGTCTCCCAGTCGGGCTGGCTGGCAGAGAGCAGGGACCTGCCGCGGGGCTGGGGCAGCCGGACGGGCAGCTGAGGGACCTGGCGGGGAGACACAGTGGTCTATGGGAGGCAAGACCAGGATGAGGCGGAGTCTGGGTGCTTCCAAGAAAAAATCTCATTCTGGGGCGGTCCACAGCCAGCCACCATCCCTATGCCCACCTCCGCAGCTGGGCCCTCCCAGGACTCTGCCCACCCCACCTGGCCCTTTGGGGTCCAGCCCTGCCTTCTGGCCTTGACTTCTCCCCCTTAGCCCTCCTACCTTAGGCCCCCGGCGCCGGGGCCGCTTGGCACAGTTCCCCATGGGGCCCTGGACCATGCCAGGCCTGGAGTCCCCGGGGACGGCCCAGGGCTGGGCCTCGGCAGATGCTGCTGACACCTGCCAGCCCCTAGCCTCTCCCAGTGCGAGCCTGGGAGTACTGCAGGGGATTTTCCTGGGGTTTTGTGGGGAAGATCGGGGGCGGGTGGGCAGGCGGGGGGCCCTGGGCCCGGGGCTTGGGTCCTAATCCGGGATTATCTCTGAGCATCTCCGCTACTGAGGGAGGCCACTTGGGCCCAAGGCCCCCTGGAAGGCACAGCTTCCTCATGCTTCCTCCTGAGGGTCTTCCAGACACCCCCTCTCCAGCACCCTTCTCCCCCCACCCTGCCCCTAATCTCTCCCAATCAGGAGAGGTTTAATATCTTCAGAAGCAGGACCTGGTTCCTGGGAGGAGGAAAGCAGGTGCCCAGCGTGCTGGGTGGGGGGTGGGACTTCTCTCCCCTCAGCATGGCAGCCCATTCCAGGGGCCAGGAGCATTGCGGACCTCAGTGCCTCCCAGAGAGGGGTGGCAACCTTGGCCCAGACAGGAAGCCCCTGCCTCTCCTTACCCTCGGCCCTGGGCTCCCCGCCTCAGGGCGCTTCCCAGCCTGCATGCCCTGCACACCCCCCGCTGGCCCCACCAGTCCCCCCAGCTCCTGGCAGGAGTCTGCTCTGGCTGCCATGGTGGCGGCAGGGCTCCCTGCGCTCAGAGGTAGCGGAGGGGCACCGACTGACAGACCCCTTCATCAGCATGTGTGTCCGGGGGCCCCTCCTGGACTTGGCCCTGGGTCTGTCCTGTAGGGTCCCCAGTTGGGGTGTGGGACCCCTGCTGTTCACACATGGTCCCCCCAGTTGAGGATGCCCCCACCCCCTTTACCTGCCCATAGGCTGCCTGCACCTGGGCCTCGAGCTCCCGGAGGAGCACCTGTCGCCTGGTGGCTTCTGGGCTGGCAGGGGCCTGGCTGGTGCCTGGACCGCCCCCAGAGGGGCTGGGGACCCCCAAGTGGGGACTGCCATCCTCCGGGCCCTGGGGCAGGGCCATAGAGAGATGAGGCGAGGCGAGGCACCTCCTCCTGGCTGAGGGACGCTGCCCCCGTGCGGTCTCCCGAGTCCTGTGGGAGGGTGGCCTAGTGGGCAGCTGCAGGTGTGGTCCCCGGATCCCTGCGGGTCTTCTCCCTGTTCCTCCCTCCAAGAGCTGAAGAGCCCCAGGCGCCCAAAGTCACCCCCAGCTCCATGCAGACCCTCACACAGCCCCATCAGCCTGGCAACGCCCCTCGTGCTGGCTGCGGACTGCACCTGGGTCCCCCCACCTGTCCTTGCAGACCCGGTCACCTGCTCTCCCGCCTGCCTTTGGCCTCCTCCCCGCACCTAGTGTTCTGCCTCAGTCTCTCTGGCTCGTGCCCCACCACACCCTCCCCCTCTGTTTCCATCTCGCCCTCTGCCCCCTGCTCTGTGGATGTCTCTGTGTCTGTCACCTGTGGTCCCTCTCTCCACCCCTCTCTGCCACCGTCTGTCTCTGTCTCTGTGCGGCGGCGTCTCTGGGTCTCGCCCATCTTTGCCAGCTCCCTTCCTCTTTCTCACATCGGACTGTCTTCTGTCTGTCTGTCCTTGGTCTGTCTATCTCCCCCCATCCCCAGGATGGCTCTAGGATTATGGAAAGGCAGTTCCCCCTCCTCTAACGCTCCCCCAGCCCCAGGTGACTTTGTGCTCCCCGCCCCTCCCACCCCCCGCCTCCTGCGGCCCCTCTGCCTGGTCCTGCTGACCTCTTGCTTCTACCGAAAGGGGTGGAGGTGGGCCAGGCAGCCCCCGCTGGCCTCCCATGCCCCCTTGCCATGCCCCAGCCCACTCACCACCCTGCTGCCTGCTCCTCAGCTCCCAAATGAGGTCAGTCGCCCTGCCCTGGCCCTGCTCCAGGCCCTTCATGATTTATTCACCTGCCCCCACACCAGCCTTTGTCCAAGGGAACTTGATCCCACCAGAAGCCTGCCACCTGAGCTGGTGGCTCTGGCCCCTCTCGGCCACGCGTGGCCATCCATTCATGTATCCCCAGCAAACCTCTGAGGCTGGCTGGGACCAGACCTGAGCCAGCTGCTGGGGCCACATGACAGACCCCACCTTCCCTGAGGACCCCACTCTCAGGCACGTCTAACGAGGAAAGGGGACGCCAGACAGCCTCCAAGTGCGTGGGGTCACCGCATTAGGAGGTGAGGGATGGGGCAACGCTCTAGGCGTTGCCTGCCAGTGTTCCGGCTGTGCCTGGCCCTGGGCGAGAGCTGGGGTTCCTGGCAGGGACCAGCCATGAGCTTGGAGGGCCCAGGAGCTGGAACCTGGGAGTATGTCAGTGGAGGCCCTCAGGAGGGAGGGAGGGGTTAGTAGCCTCTGGCAGGGGTAAGGGTGGCAAGAGGTCAGAGAATATTTCAGAGGGGCTGAATCTTCAGCAAATGTGTGCCGAGCACCTGCGTGTGCCTTCCTGGGTGCTGGGAACCGGTCCTTGCCTCCTGGATCCTTCCCCCTGGTGGGAGATGCACATTCAGAAAACCAGGATTACAACGCCGGTTGCGCAGGGAAGGGCCCTGCAGGCCGCCAGGGACCCAGCTGTGACTGGGGCAAGGAGCTGACGCAGCAGAAGGCGAGGAAAGCCTCCACGCGCACACAGGTGGGCCGGAGGATCCGAGCACAGGCCAGGAGTGAGAGGCGAGTGGCCGCTGGCCGGGCGGTCAGGGCAGGAAGGGATCATCCACGCTGCCTCAGCCCCTCTCCACTGGCCTCCCAGGCAGTGACAGCCCTGGAAATGGTCCTCGCAGACAGGAATCCCCTCTGTTCTCTACAAGGTTGTGGAAAGTGCCTACAAGCCTCGGTTTCCCCGTACACTGGACTCGTGACCCCAAGAAAGATATTTCACCTCTCTGAGCCTCAGTTTCCTCATCTGAAAAATGGGGGTTGACCTAGCATCCACCTCACAGTGCCATTGTGAAAATTAAATGATAAAGGACCTAGCAGGTTCCTGGCACACAGGAAGGGCTCAAAAAATGGTGGGCACCACATGTGATGCATGATCCCGTGTCTGCATGACCATGTGGGAAGACAGGAAGTGGTGGGAAACATGTGTCCCAAAGTACAATCCAAAGCAGTGCGGGCCATCACTGGGCAGAGTAGAGTGGGTAAAAGAGTTTTCAATCAGGGAGCAAAAGGCTTTGTGTCGAGGCGGAGGACCAAGCCTGGCTTGGAAATCTCTCCTGGGGGATTCAATGAGCAGCATCCTGAAACATTCCTCTTCATGCCCTTAACTTGCCCAGCTTGACTTGCCCAAGATGAAGTCCTGGCTCCAGTGTCCAGGATGGTAGATCAGTGGTTTGACTGATGGGTAGACAGATGGATGGATGGATGGAAGGATGGTTGGCTGGGGAGAATGGGTGGGTGGATGGATGGGTGGATGATCTGATGGACTGGTGTTTGAATGGTTGGTGGTTGGAAGGATGGATGACTGAGTAGATGGATGGAAGGATGAACAGATGGACAGGTGGTTGTCTGGATGGACAGGTGGATGGATAGTTGGGTGGTAGATTAGGAGTTGAATGGATAAATGGACAGGTGGGTGGCTGACTGGATGGAAAGATGGGTAGATTATTTGATGGGCTGGTGGTGAAATGGTTGGTAGATGGATGGATGGATGATTGCATAGTCAGATGGTTGAGTAGATGGTTGGTTGGATGGATGGATGAAAAGATGGACGGATAGGCAGGTGGAGGATGATTGGGTGGGTAAATGAGTAGTTGGATGAATGGGTGGATAATTGAATATATGAATGTTTTGATGGACTGACAGTTGAATGTTTGATTGTTGGATGGATGGATGATTGGGTAGATGGGTATATAGATAGGCAGACAGATGGAAGTGGGTAGATGACTGGGTGGATGGACTGCTGGTGAAGGTCTTCTATTCTCCATTAAAAGCATTCATAGATCATATTTTACCTATTTCTGTGTCTCCTATGATGTTTAGCCCATGTGGTGCCTGATACATACTAATCCGTGTATGAGTGAAGACGTGTGTCTGTCCATCTCCTCCCACTCTGAACTGTGAGTCCTCTAATGGCAAAGATGATGGCTCCTTCTCCCCCACGATTCCCCACAAGCCGAACCTGGAGCTCTGCCTCTGGTAAGCACCACACACAGAACCATGTTGAGATGTCACTCCACGCTAGGATAACTCAAAGAAAGAAGACGGACAATAACAAGTGCTGGTGACGATGTGGAGAAACTGGAGCTCACATGCTGCTGGTGGGATTTTAAAATGGTGGGGCCGCTTTGGGGAAGAGTCCGGCAGTTCCTCGAAAAGAGTTACCACATGATCCAGCAGGTCCATTGCAAGGTGTGCACTCAAGGGAATTGAAAACATACGTTTACACAAACGTCCATAGAAGTATTATTCACAGTAGCCCCGGACTGAAACAACCCGAACGGCCATCGGCTGATGAATGAGTGAATGAAGCCGGTCTGTCCACTCAACAGGATAGTCAGCCATAGAAAGAAATGAAGTACTGCAATACGGATGGCCCTTGAAAATGTGATGCAAAGTGAAAGAAGCCAGCCCCAAAAGGACAAATTCTGTATGATTCCGTCTATGTGAAATGTCCACAATAGGCAAATCCATAGCGACAGAAAGTGGATTAGTGGTTGCCAAGGGCTAGTGGGAGGGGGCATGAGAAGTGCCTGCTAATGGGTGTGGGTTTCTTTTTTGGCATGATGAACATGGAATTAAATGACTGCATGACACTGAATATACTAAAACCCACAGAAGGTAGATTTTATAAGGGCAAATCTTACATAATAATAAAGCTGTTTGTTTGTTTATTTTTAGAGACAAGGCCTCGCTGTGTCACCCAGGCTGGAGTGCAGGGGTGTACTCACTCACTGCAGCCTCAAACTCCCGGGCTCAAGCGATCCCCCTGCCTCAGCCTCACGGGTAGCTGGGACTACAGGCACGCGCCACCACGCCTGCCTTATATATATATTTAAAACCCACCAAAGCCAGGTGCTGATGTGTGCATGCACTGAAGGTCGGGCATGGACAGAGGGAGGTCCTGGCTCATCAACCTGGGAGAGGTGGGCTTCTGGGAGGAAGAGGAGGAGGCCCCAGAGTAGCCACAGAGCGAGACCACAGGCTAGGCCTGCGGAGCCAGAGGACTGTGGGTAAAAGCAGTCATGTGGAACACCACAGCACAGTGCCAAGCCAGACCGAAGGACAGCCACCCACACAGACTGTGAAACTTTTGCACAAAGGAAGTGGGGACGGTGGTGCTCCCAGGCCAGGGCAGGTGAATGAACCTCTCTGAGCCTTGATGTCCTCTTCTGTGTAATGGGAACAATTCCCCCTTCCTCCCAGGTTGTCATGGGGATGAAATGAGATCATTTGTATTGAAAGCTCTTTGTAATCTGCTATATGCTGGGCAGATGTTCCTCCAGCTGTGAGTCAGGAATGAGAACCCCACGCTCCAGCCCCGGGCAGCTGTGGGCTCCAGTGAGGGGAGTGGGAAGCCCTGGCTGCTGGGGTGCTCCTGATTAGGGTGACGTTTTGCCTTTACCCCTTGCTTTGGGTGGGTAGTTCTGCACCTGGAAAGGACACCTTCCTCTTTCCTTGTGGTTCTGACAGAACACCCAAGACCCCTCGGGGCACAGGGAAGCCGGGAGGGGAGCTGGACTGGGGGCACCAGGTGAACCTGCAGGGAGGTGGGCACTGGGCTCTGCCAGGCAGAACTCAGCCCTCCCAGGCGCAGGGGACCCTGCCCACCCCAGTCGGTGGTCTTCCCATCCACTGTGCCCAGCCTGTATTTGGAGGGTGTAGGGCTCTCATACTCAGTCGAGACATGATGTGGAGACTCCGTAGGGGAGGAAAAACAAGTTTTTCCCCAACCTTCATGAATTCTTAGTTGGGACAGACCCACAATCATGTGGGGGAAACCGCAGATGAAAAGGGACTCCAAGCAGTGGCTAGAACCCCACTTGCATTGCAGCTTCCACAAGGAGCGATACCTTTGCCCTTTGACAGGACAAAGGAAAGCAGTTTTAGCTGCCAAGGGCCGGAGACTGTGGGAAGGTGAATATATGGCAGGAAGCTGATGGAGCGAGGTTTGTTTGGGAATTCTTCTGGGGCCTGGGCTAATGTGGTAAGAGTCTAGAGGTGTCTCCAATAAAGGAGAATGCGTATTCTACCTTTAGGCAGGAAAGGAGAGGGACAGAGAAAGCTCTTCCTCCATTTGCTGCTTCTAAATTGCCTTCAGCTCAAAATTAATTTTTCTGTCCAAGAGGCATATTTTGGGGTGTCACATTCTAGTTTCCCTAAATGACAAGGCCTAGAACAGGAAAATGAGGTTAAAAGTGAGGCCCCTGGAGCCTGTCAGACTTGCGTTTAAGTCCCGTTTACTAGCTGTGCGACCTTGGGACGCCATTTAACCTCTCTGTGCTCATTTCTTCCTCTGTAAAATGAGCATGGGTCTTGGAGTTGTGATGCATGTAAAATTCTCAGCCCTAAGGGCTTGCGATCGTTATCGTCACAAAGAGAAGATGTGTACATGAATCTGTCTGTCTGTTGAAACCGCATTCATCCATGCAACAAGCGCTCGCTGAGCACCTGTGTGCTGGGGCTGGGGACACGGCAATAGGCAAGGTCCTCAGCCCTGGCCCTCTGTGGGCCACCAGGAGCTGTGTGGTTTGGGGGTGTGTGCTGCGGGGTGCCGGAGCCAGCCAGCGATGTGTGGATCCTGGTGTTGGGGGGTGAGGATGAGAAAAGAAAGAGACAAACAGGCCGGGCGCGGTGGCTCACGCCTGTAATCCTAGCACTCTGGGAGGCCGAGGCGGGTGGATTGCTCAAGGTCAGGAGTTCGAAACCAGCCTGAGCAAGAGCAAGACCCCGTCTCTACTAATAATAGAAAGAAATTAATTG
>CAUYRT010096611.1:0-28891 GCA_963574885.1 Lepilemur ruficaudatus
CCCTCGCTATCTACCTAACATCCTGACCATACAATCTCATAAATTGTGTACTCTGCTCCTTGGGAAGTGGTAGGCATGACTGCCTTCATGATATTTAAGACTTGATGGAATTAATCTCTGAGGAATGTTTTGAAGGGGTCAGAAATGGAAATAGAATAGACTAGAAAGCCAATGAACTGTTTTCCTCTCCAATTTTCAGGACTTTTGGAAAGAATCATGATGACATTTAAAAAAAAAAAAAAAAAAAGAAAAAAGAAAAGAAAAGAAACAAAAAGACTTTCCCTTGGTCTCCTACTGTGGGGGCTAATTCATTTGTAGAGAAGTGAGTTATTTTAAACCTGAAGCATGCCCTTGGGAATTTGTGCTTCTGGGAAGCCTTTGGCTCTTCCCATAAAGTGTTGAAAGGGATTGTGACTAGAAACAACCTCTCCACCTAGTGAACGCCAAGACTGAATGAGTTGAAAGAGATGTCTTTTTGCTTTCTTTTTTTTTTTTTTCCCCTCCACCCGCCACCCTGCATTTAAGGGAAAAAAATTGTCTTTTTTTATTTGAGCTTCTACCAGACTAGTTAATAGAACAGGATAATTCTGGGTACAAGTCTGTGCAAAATAGGAGAGTATAAAAGCTGATGAGAGACATTTGAATGGATGTCATTGTCTTTCACAAAGCATCGTTTTGTCTCATTGTTTTCACCTAAGACTTCTTGCAAAACAACGGGCTTTGAAAGTGCAAGATCTGCTGCTTAACTCTTGAAGAGCTGACAGACATCACACCTTTTCCAGCAGGATTGTGACTGGAGCTTCAATCATTTTTTTCTTTTTTTTTTCAGTTTCTGTGCAGTAGGTGCAACAATTAGAGAGAACTGTTAGCTGACTATCCTACACCCAGTTCCAATAGTGTCAGAGGGAACTAAAAATATTCTGTGGTCAAACTATAGAGTCCTGGTTCTAACGAGCTTGAGCTGAAAGTAGTGGTGGGGAGGTCATGTAACCCACAGAAACGGTGAGGCGACACAAAACCATTGCATGAAGTTTCCTTTATCTAAAACGTTTGAGACTCTTTTATGATAATACCCTTTGGGTGAAACAAACAAACAAAAGGCCATTTCCAAATATAGCCAGCTTTTGTAGGCTATCTTTAGTCACATTTCTACTTAGTGAAAAGAGCAGAATGCATTTTGGCAGAAATTTTCACTGTGATGTTGGCTTTTTTTTTTCACTTCCCCATATTTAAAGCTCAGGTGACATAAACATTAAGGAATATAATCAGAGAAGCCAAGGGGCTCTTCTTGGGCCATGTGGCTATTCCTTAAAAACTTACTGAAGACCTGAACCAGGGGTTGTTCCAAGCCTCTGCTTCTAATCAGTCTTTATTACAGAGTCTTTTGTTGTTGAAGCTCTCAAGAGATTCCCAAATAGTACAAAAGCAAGGTGATGGCCCTTGCATGTACAGTCGGCCTTCTGTATCTGCAGGTTCCACATCTGAGGATTCAAACAACTGCAGATTGAAAATATTCAAAAACCAAAATGGACAGTTGTACCTATACTGGTCACATACAGAATGTTTTTCCTTGTCATTGTTCCCTAAACAATATAGTGTAACAACTACTTACATAGCATTTACATTGTATTAGATGTCATAAGTAATCTAGAGATGCTTTAAAGTATATGGGAAGTTGCCTGTAGGTTATATGCAAATATTATGCCATTTTACATAAGCAACGTGAGCATCTGGGGATTTTGGTGACTGTGGGGACCCTGGAACCATTCCTCCACCTATACTGACAGACGACTGTATATATGTCATGGAGGCATGGGTATGAAGCAAAACAGAAATCATCAAAGTGCCTGTTTTGTAGTACTTTTGTGAACTTTGAGTGAGTTAATACATACACATTTAAATCAGAGTCTAGCACAAGGTGAGTGCTCAATGTTAGCTATCCTTATTACTTGCATATAATATAAGCAAATATATTAGTGTACACATGTATGCCTTATGTCACAAAGAATAAACTTGAAATAATAGTCTTTGTCTTTCAGTACTGAAGTATCCAACAATGATTATGCTTAACTAGGTAGGTCCAAACTGGAGCAAGTCCTTTCTTTTTTTTTTGTTTTGTTTTTTTATTATTGTGGTAAAATATACACAAGATAAATTTTACCATTTTAACCAATTTTAAGTGTACAGTTCAGTGGCATTAAGTACATTCACATTGCTGTGCAACCGTCACTACCATGCATCTCCAGAATTTTCTGTCTTCCCATCTAAAGTCTGTGCCCATTGAACACCAATTTTCCGCTCCCTCCTCCCCCCAGCATCTGTCAATGACCATTCCATTTTCTGTCTCTATGAATTTGACTACTCTAGGTCCCTTATATAAGTGGAATCATACACTGTCCTTTTGTGTCTGGCTTATTACCCTAAGCAAAATGTCTTCAAGGCTCATCTATGTTGTAGCCTGTGTCAGAATTTCATACCTTTTTAAGGCTGAATAAGGATCCTTCATTTTAAAATTATTTTGGGATGACCATATGGCTATAGTTGACAGAGACAATTACTTACAATCCTGTCTTCTCTATGCCAGGACTCATTATATGAATATTCTAATGAGATTTAGTGACAAGACTTCCCCATAAGGTCCTTCCTCCAGGAATGGCTTTGCCCTTGAACTTGGGCTCAGAGTCAGACAGATGGATGTGCATTTGCATCTGCATTCTACCACTTAAAAAGTTCATTATCTTGGGCGTACAGTTAGATTAAACCATGTGATATTGCTGATATTTGATAATTTTTACATACCAAAAGGACACTTTCACATGATTCAACCTCATTTTTTACCTCTCTGCTCCTCAGTTATCTTATGTAAAATATAAGAGTTAAAAACTGTGCTTACCGCAGAGAGCTGCCATGAGAATCGGACGGTGTGACGTGGCCCAGAGCACACTCAAGTGCTGGTGCTCTTGTGCTCGCCCTACGTCGCTGCCTCCCGTGGGCAGGAGCCACTCCTCACAAGTCCAGGGCTCCAGGAGCCCTTCTCACCCCTTCTGCCACCTCCCCCATCATCAGCTCAAGGGCAGGAGGGGCTCCCTGGAGTGAGGGCCTCTTTCCTAACACTCAGTTTAGAGGGGACAGAGCAGGGAGCACAGCAAACACTGTGCTAGACAGGGAGTGAAAAAATCAAGATAAAAAGAATACAACGTATTAGAAAACCTAAAGCAGGGGAGGCGAACACAAAGGGTCCATGACACTTCCAAGGAGTGGGGAGGAGATGCCCTGACTCTGCCACCAGAAGCAGGTATGGGTGTTGCTCTTCCTTCCAGGCCTTCCCGAGGCCATTTCTGATTCCGTCACATTCACTGTCCCTTCCTAGCTAGTTCTCCGCACTGCACCCTACCCCAACTCCAGTTCCTTTCACTCTGCAGCCTCGGTTTAATTCAATCCACCCTGTTTCCAGTGGAACAAAACCATGTTGGTTATGTACAAGGCATGATGTTAGCCGCTTCAATTAGTTTGGGCCTCTGCTCAGAGAAATCTCCCTTAGCCTAGTTCATCTATGATAGCTCCTTTCCCTTTGACCCCCACTATTTTTCTCATCCCCCTCATCCTGCTTCGTTTCTTAAATGTTATAGTTCTACCCGACCCTTTATCATATACTTATTTATCTGCTTGTCCTCTGTCCCTCTAGAGCAAGTCTTCTCAGACTTTAATGTGCACACCCACTGGGCAGTCGTGTTGAAATGCAGGTGCCGTTTCCTTAGGTCTGGAGGAACCTGAGATTCCACATTTTTAACAAGCTGGTGAGATGCGGATGCTGCCAGTTTGGGGACCACATTTTGGATGTTAGGTCTCGAAGGTAAGCAGTATGAAAACGGGACTTCATTCATCTTGACTGTCACTTAAATCCCTGACACAGTGCCTACACATAGCGCTCAATAAATATTTGTGGAATCAATGAATGACTTCTTCAGGGATTGAAAGTCCCTCTCTTTAAAGAGAAAAGACATTCGCACAAACTAATATAAATGATAGAAGAGAGGCGGAAAATGCTAAATGAGTGATGTGGGAGCTGAGAACAGAGAGAGACTAATTTCGACAAAGGCATCTAGAAAGCGTTAGTTATAGCAGGGGTGGGGCTTGAGCTGGGCTCTGAAGGATGGGCAAGATTTGAAGAAGAGGAAGGTGGGAGAGACCCTCTGGGAATAGGGTGGGGACAAATGCACGCAGTGGAGGTGGAGCAGTGCTTGTCAGCGAGAGGTGCTCGGTTTGCAGTGCTGAGCGAGGAGCCAAGAAAGTTACAGCACCTTGAATGCTAAGTAGATTCTTCTTCCCTCCCTCCCTCCCTCTTTCTTTCTTTTCCTTGTTTCCAGTCTGGATCCTGGGCAGCTGTCTTGGCTTAGTTGAAACTGCTTTTCCAGGGTGGCTGCCTGCTGATTCTGCAGATGCCCTGAATCAGGAACTCCCTGAGAAGGCTCCCCTCACCCCAGGTCTGTGTGGGATGCTGCTTTCAGCCACCCGGGCTCAACGTCCACTATCAATCACGCTATCTTGGGCTTTTCCGGTGTTCCCTCTCTGTTCCGCCCTTTTATAACCCAAAGGTCTCCAAACATCTTCTCATTTTCCCCTACCCAAGACCCTCAATCTCCTTGCCAACTAATTCTCCTTCCAGAATCGCAGGGAAGTACGTGACCACACCGTCAACAAAACTGTAACATTTTGTCGTCTGACCTCTCTGTTTCCCTGAGGCTCCAGCCAGGCGTGATGCAGCCCAACCCAGGGTAATTTGTGGGAAAGGTATTTTGTCTTTCCCCCACAATGTAACAGAGACTCTCCAGGGCCTAAAAACTACTTCATACAAAACGCAGATAAGATCATAAAAGCTAATCTATTAAATATGTATATTTCAGCATTGTTTC
Source organism: Lepilemur ruficaudatus (assembly GCA_963574885.1). NCBI lineage: Eukaryota > Metazoa > Chordata > Mammalia > Primates > Lepilemuridae > Lepilemur > Lepilemur ruficaudatus. The sequence goes on from CAUYRT010096611.1 coordinate 4,914, forward strand.
TTGCACAATGTATGTGGTCGGTTCTTGTCCTTATTTTGAAGCTCCTACTCCAGCAGTGAAGGTGTCTGCAGGCCTGCAGAGAGGGCAGGGTTGGTGGCTGCCCTCCCACCCCATGGACGCGTATGTTGTCAGTCATATTTGAGAAGAGCCATGGTGAGTGGGTTATGGCTGTCCTTGTGACGCTGCCTCTTGGTTCACCACCGACAATCTTTTGCTCAGAAAATGCTGCCTCATCCCTCATGGCTACCCAATCAGGAAAATATTATTTTCAGATGTTTTAAATTTGTGTAGTGAGAAACATATGTCTTGCCATATGGAGCACAATAGGAGCTAGTTAGGGCCAAAGTGGAAACCAGGACTGGGAGTTTTCTTTATTTCTGTTTTTGAAGTCAAACCCTGCAGGCCAGATTTCCCCAACCAGCAGACTAAGCTGTGCTCTAAATTAGAGCATGTTTGCATCCTAGAGAAACCATGTACACAAAGCAGGCAACTGCAGGCTCCCCCGCTCCTCGTTAGCGACACATCCAATTAGGAGAGCCACCGTGGTGCCGTGGCCCCATCTGGAGATGAAATCACAGACAACCTTGCAAATGCTCCAAAGTCATCAGGATATAAAATGTTATAATATACCTATCTTCACACCAAATAGTTTCATGAAAGCTGCACGTTTGATTTGTGTAATTTTTTGTTGTCAAAACAGTTTAGGCTTTATCAAAAGTTATAAGGGGCTTGTGCTATTAAAAGTTAGGAGGGTATCTTTTTATAAATCATATAAGACATAAAGGGATTTGTGTTAATAATGATTATTTATGACACTATACCAGTGCTGTAGATAGACTTATTTGCTTGGAGTTAAGAAAAAGTAGTGATTTGATCATGCTTACAAATTATGTTTGCTGTCTTTATGCTTGTGGCTAAGCTAATCCCAACTCATCTTCTTTAAAAGAGATGGCTTACCAAGAGATGGCTTCTGACTCCCCATTACCTAGTAAACTCAGCCATCTGGACAAGGATAAGTATGTGTAATAATTCTAAAGCTCACTTGGCAAACCTATAAAAGCTACCAAATGACCACCATTATTTATCTTTTCAGGAAAAGACCCGTGTGTAGGCAGTGGGACAATCAATCCAATCTCATCACTTTTGACTTCTAATAACTACACTGGTACACAATGAAAATTATTGAAATGAAAAAAAATTTAAGAAATGTTTAAAAAGAAATATTTTATAGATTTATTTCTTTTAAATAAAGAGGAATGGACATTATAAAAGGCACTACATTTTCAAATTTCACATATATGAAAAATAAAGATAATAAAATATATGAACTTGAATACTTTTTACACAGAAGTTTTTAAAATCAAAGCCCTGATGAGTGGTGTAACTTTAACCACTGAATTTTAAAAACAAAGCTCTTAGCGTTACAGTAATAACAGTTTTGGACTTTCACATTTAATCTGAGAATGAAATGAAAGGGACAGTAGAATATAAAAATGGCATGAGCTTGTCAGCCACCAACTCACTCAGCAAGGCCCTACTTTGCGCATAGACCCGCGCTGGGCTCTGCGGAGGAAAGGCGTGTCAGACAGTGTCCTGCTCACCAGGAAAGCTTCCCCTCCACCCTACTCTCAGCCTGGCTTTTCCTTTCAGAGCTGCTTGGTTTCATTTCTGGAGCTGCTCCACATACCAAGCAACAAGCTCTTGTAGTAGCGGAGACAGGTGAGAAAAGAGAAAACTCCCTTACATGAGCTAAATCTAAGATTTAATCACTGTGGGATGCTCAGGAAGCTCAATGAGATTGCGGACACAGGGCACAGGTCAGAGAAGGCTTCCCAGAGGTCATGGCACCCGACGGGCATCTGAAGCGCCTTTACTCAGTTTGTTAAGATGGTGCTCAGTTTCTGTCTCCATGATTTTAAGTTGGCAGCCAAGCTCTATTAGACCTAACTTTCCTACGAGCCTGTGAGCATGGAGCCATGTACCTCAAGTCTGGGCCCTGTTCAAGCCAACAGAAGGCTCAGTTTCCAAGTTCTGCCCAAAAGGAACACCCCGCTGAATTCCTATTTCCAGTCTGGGGGTGGGTATCTCTACTCTCAGCTCATGTGCAGAGGAAAGATGTCTGGTGGTGGGTCCCAAGTTCAAGGAATGGTTTCTCTTTCCCATCTCCAGGTACCAACTCAGCCCTTCAAGTGACTAGGGTGTCATCTTACCCTTCCTCTCACCATAGGTGAACACTTAGGATCTTAACATGACAGACTTACAATAGAAAACATCCTTACAGAGGAGGGTGGCTGTTCCCGCAGAGGGAGTGTTGGGGAATGATGCTGTAGAGATGAGGGCAGGGCCAGATGGTGGGCGCTCTTGAACAACGAAGAGCATTGACCATGGGGCACCATTGCCGGTTCTTACCCAGGAAGCACACGGTGAAATAATGGAGTTGTAGGAGAATAGCTCAATGATGGGATATAGCATGAATTAGATAAAGAAAGAGACTAGAGGCAGGAAGACAAACTTGGGGACAAAAATTCAAGTTTAGTGAAATAAGACCACTGGCCGTGGAATAGGAACAAAGGATGCAGCAACGGAAGTGGAAAGACTTGACGGGGATGGGAGAGCATGAATAGAGAATCAGTGACGACGACTTCTAAGGACACTTGGTCAGATTTAGTATGGGTAGAGGGGGTGCTGCTGTCTACCTGCAGTGATACTGATATTGTAGCCCTTGGCTAAAAATAAGGGCTGTAAATTGAGTATGATCATGTGCTTTCTGATTGGGCATTTGTCTTTCCCAGTTTTCCTTTTCTTCCTGGTCTTATGTTTCCCCAGCCTTGAGTTGTGGTCCCTGTCCTCCTTGCACAAAGGTAAGAATAGCTATTCTTTACCTGTGTGGGCGACAGGCACTAAGGGCTTGGGCTGAGAAACAGGTAGACGAGCATAAATAGATTATACCTGTATACAAGGCTTAAGCTTTAAATGGTCTTGATTATATGTATTTTGGTAAAATGTGTGGCTTTGTTTTAGCGTAGAGTTTGAAGGGTAATATTTTTAAATCTCAGACACTTCTTCTTTGAAAGATAGAATCAAATGAAAATTAATTTCAGGTTGAATTCTGGAAAAAGCTGAGCTCCCGTCTGAATTCACCACATCAAACGATTTACATCTGAATTGTTTTGAATGGTCAGATTATTTTGTAAATGTATTTGTGTCTATGGTCAGGGCTTTCTGGCTTCCAAATTGTTTGACATCTGGATTTTTAACATTTCCTTCTTTTGAAACAGCAAAGAGGGGTTCTTTCTATCTGTTCGCCATTTTAAGTTTCTAAACCGACATACCTCAGACAAGTTTCTTTCAGAGCAAAGCGATAGACCCTTACAGACCTTCAGCCCCAGCTTTATTTTGAAAGGTAAAGCTCCCGGAGGCCAGTCTTCTTTAAAAACACAGCCCACTGCACAGAATGCTTTGAGGGATTGCCTTGCCTTCTGAGTACTTAAAAGCCCTCAAATGAAAAACTCAGATCAGTCTCAAAGAACCAGCGATTTGTTGATAGCCAACTTCTCTGTGCAGTTTCTATCTGTTCTTTACTGCTAGACCAGCATGAAGTCAGTGCTGAAAAAACTTAGCTTCACATCTTTGTTGCTTTTTCAGTTTCTGTTTGGGGCCTTGGTGCTGTGTTAATCAAAGGCTCCTGGGAAATATAACATCTGGTGCTGGTACCCAGAGCAGAAGAGCTACAATTGTTTAGAACATGGAGGGCTCCTTGTAAGTGCTATGTATTGCATTGTTGGGTTAGTGTAAAGTTACTGAAATAATGCCTAGGTCTGTTTCCTCAACCATTCAAAGCTAATGTCCAGCCCCTGGAGATGAAAAGATTGAGGAAGAGGGGGAGGGTAGACAATGAATGTGCAGCTAGAACAAGAAATAGAATAAAGTGCTCTGAATACGCTGATGTTCCCCACCTCCATAAGATTTATTTGGCTTAATTTCATATTTCATGCTTTAAATATTAAATTATAGATAAATGTTCAGCAGGAATGTAGGAAAGCAAAAAATAAAAAATTCAAATACAATAAAATAAATTTTAGATAGAAGGCCATTAGAAACACTGATTAGGATTTTCATTCAAGATAGCAGAATGAAACTATTTGAACATATATTGATATTCATTTATATTAACATAACAAATTTGAGATGTTCAGTCAACTCTTTCGAAAGGCAGAATAAAAAGAAAGAGTCCAAGGCAACGTTCCAAGAGGCAGAATAATAACAGAGAACTCTGTTCACCTGGTCAATTATTTCAGGCCAAGAGATAAGGCTCCTCATTAAGAACGAGCATCATAAAAAGTACTTTGAGTGAGGAAATTAAACAAGAATGAAGGAAGGGAAAGCAGGAAGCAAAGGCTGTGGAAAATGTCTCTAAAGTCTTTAAATTATTCACTTCATTTCCTGGAAAGGAATGGCTACCCAATGATGGGTTGCTCTAGTTTAATATTTACTTCAAAGTACAATTTTATTGCCTAAGCTTTAACAACACAGTCACAATTACCAAGGAAATGCAAATGAACATTAGAAAACTTTGGACTCCCTGGATATTAGTGGATGTATTAAAGGGAGAAGATATTGTCTAATTTTTTTTCCATCATGTTTTCTGAGGGATGGGAGGCTAACTTGAGTAGATCATGCAAACAAAAAGAACAGAAAAATCAAATAGGGCCAGAGAGGCAGTTGAAGTAACACTTTTTTTCCTATTACAGAAAGATGGCTTGAGGTTTATATAGGAAATTAAATTACATTGCCTGTACTTGACCTCAGATGGTGGAAAGTCACCTAACTCCCACCTCCCCGAATCCTTGCACTTATTTTCATGTTTCTTCTTAAAATAGTTTCTATAGATCAAACAAGAGGAGCAATCACTCTTGCCCACCCACAGCCACCTTCTTGGAGGACTAGAGTCAGCATGGGGGTATTGGCACTTGGGGGTGGGAAAGGGGGAAATTTCCACTTGACCTTTCAGCGCATCCTTCTCTGAAAGTGACTCTTTGTTTCAGTGAGCAGTCGCGCATGTGGTTGCATTCGACTGAAGTTAATCTTATTTTTAGCCCATTTTGCAGTGAAGCCAAGTTTACTATCAGTGTGTGTGTGGGAGGGGGCCACAGGTTTGACTGGTTGAACTGTTACCGAGGTCCAATCATGGTTACTGTGCCTTTGGCCTGGACTTCAGTTTTCTGGAAGGAAAAATGGAGATAATACCTGACTGCTAATACCTGGCAGTAATATCTATAAAGTGATTGTGTGACTTCAATCATTGTTATTGCTATTGTTATTGTTACTTCTACTGCTGTCAGACTGTATACAGATTCGGGATTAAGAAATTTACGAACTCTACTTGCTGGAACAATACATTTGACCTTCCTGGAAATGGCTTTATGCAACAAATACAAGTCATGTTAGATTTGTTTTAAGATATATTATTTTACTAGACATTGAACTTCAAGGGCTGGACAAAATTTATCATCATTAGCAAGAAAACAACAGAACCAGGTAGGAGAAGCCTATGATTGAGTTCCTTGCCTGCTGTGTCTATTTTCTAAATGGAAATCATAACACTCCCCTATCCTTGGACAGTGTGCTGAACTCATATGTATTTGGGACATATTATTCAACAATAACGATAATATGCTGTGACTGAGACTCCTGTCAATTGACATGGGAATAACACCTTTGAGTGTTATAAAGAGTGGTCTCCCATCTCTATTTTGCTCTTATCCATAAAAGCCAATTAATTGCCTCAGGGCTGAAGACTGGGCTTATGGAAGAAGCATAGAGGCAGGTGGAGCTGCTAAATATGCTGATATGAGGCTTGGGGGCAGATGTTCTGATTGTGCAGAGGCTGGGAAATTAGACTGACAGACACAATGGGGTTAATTTATTACCTTTGGAATTGGTGGAGGCTTTGCCAAGAAATGGGCAAGATCGGTGCTTCTCAAGCCTTAATGGGCTTTTGGGTTTATGGATTATCTGAGGATCTTGTTAAAATTCAGATTCAGATTCAGTAGGGTTGGAGAGGACTTCAGATTCTGTATTTGAACAAGCTCCTAGATGGTGCCAAGAACTATACTTTAAGTAGCAAGGCATATGGTTGCTAGTAGGGGACTATTGGTAAAGGAAGAGAGTGTGTACCAAAGGGTGTCAAGAGAAAAGACAGAGGAAGGGAGCTGGATGGAAAGTTGAGGCACAGGGCCTGAGGCTGCTGAAGGGCACGGGGGATTGGGTTTTCAGAAAGCAGATCCAGTGCCAGGTGAGCCAAGGCACCTGTGGTGCAGAATGGGCCAAGCTGGTCCGCTAAGACATTCCTCTTAGACAGTCATTCATTCAAAGATATCCTCACTAAGGCAGGTTGTATCAGACCCACTGTGCAGCTTAAGTATGGCTGTTCAATGTAGGCTTTCCAAATGGCACATCTTGGTTTGAAAGCTCTTTCTGTGGATAGGACAGGATCTAATAGCCTCTAAAACTGATGGGAAAACCCATGTCGAAAATCTTTATGTCAGTAAAAGGTAATGGTTGAAGACAAGAGTTCTTTGAGTCAGGTCTGGGTTTGAGACCCAGCTCCACTAGTTACGAGCTATTTCTGGCAAGGTTAACATCTCTAAACCTTAGTTTTCTCATTGGCAAGATAATACTCACCAGCTGGTTATCCAAATATAGTTATCTTTATATGCAAGATATCTAAGCATCATGCTTGCTCTGTCAACTTTATAGAACTGATTTCCCACTTACAGGCACTGGACTCCAAGGTGGGTTATACTAAGCATGTTTATTTCCTTTCATGAATATATTTTTTGGATCCTGCACTTGGAAGTCAGGCTTCATTATAGTCACTATAACACTCCTTGCTGAGCATATGAATATGGCATATGGATCTGTTTTCTGTTTTCTAATCTATAGAAAGACCCTAAGATGAGAGTGAGCTTGATGTGTTTCAGGGACAGGAAGACATCCGACTTGGTTCAAGCAGTTTAAGTAAGAAAGAGTGGCAGGGTTAGGCCTGAGAGACAGGCAGGGACCAGAACATGTAGGGCTATGCAAACCACGAAAAGGGTTTGAATTTTATTAAAGCAGCAGGGGTGTAATGGAGATTATTTTGGTGCCTAATGATTAAATGGAAGTAGTGATGATACCTAACATCTTCATTAATGTGGAACCCTCATATTAACCATAGGAGCTGGGTACTATTATTGCAGATTGTATCCTTTACCCGAAGTGCTTGGGACCAGAAGTGTTTCATATTTCAGATTTTTTCAGATTTTTTCAGACTTTGGAATATTTTCATATACCTAGTAAGATATTTTGGGGGATGGGACCCAAATATAAACACAAAATTCATTTATGTTTCATATATGTTTTATACACACAGCTCGAAGGTAATTTTACACAATATTTTTAATAATTTTGTGCATGGAACAAAGTTTTGACTGTGTTTTGACTTCAACCTGTCACATGAGGTCAAGTGTAGAATTTCCACTCTGCTGTCGTGTCAGTGCTCAAAAAGTTTCAAATTTTAGAGCGCTTCAGATTTTGATTTTTCGAATTAGGGATGTTCAACCTGTCCCTTCATTTCCTAGATGAGTAAATTGAGGTCTAGGAGATTAATTAAAATGCCCAAGGTCACCCAGCTGGTAATTAATAAGGAGCAAAACACCATCATACTGTGTACTCCTTCTAAGTCCTCTTCTGTCTGTTCTCACCCGCTCAGCGGCGGATGTGAACACGAATCAGATGCGGCGGGGCTCTCTCGGCAGTCCTGAGAGAAGCGCGAGCATCTTCTTACCTGGACCATCACGGCATTCTCCCCACATGCACGTTTCTGCGTGGGAACGTGTCCAGGCACGTATATCTTCTTTATGCCTCTAACCCTCCTTCCCCCAGGCCACAGTGAATCACTGCTTTTCGCTAGGTGGTGTAATTAATCCACCGGCTCCATGCTGCCTCTGAGCAGTGTTCCCTCACCAGGCACAACCTTTGGGGAATGACAGGCGCTGGGTGAGTCCTGTTTGCTATGTCGGCACACACTGCTCCCTTTCTCCCTGGGGTAGCCAGCTCTCTTTGTGTGGATTAGCAGGGAGATGCAATATTCCTGAGTATTTGGGGGCAATTTTGAAGGGCAGGCCCATTGAAAGGCCTCCTGGATTGGATGAAAGATGACGACAGGTATGAATTTTATGGATCAGATCAAGGGTCTCTTTTACAACACATAGTCCTTAGAGTTTCACCGCGGCTCATGAATGTGACTAATGCAGGAAATTGTGAAGATAGGTTACCAGTGGGAAGGAGGCCCAGGTTTCTGATTCTGCAGGCCCCATGCTTCATTCACGAAGTTGAAAGAGCCACTCTCTAAATTCAAAGGGAAGCAGCTGCCATAGAGAACTCAAAGGGCAAATCTGAGACCCCACTTGGAAGGCAGCAGGATCAAACTTCTCTCCTGGTCCCCACTTATGACTACTATTGTCATTGTATGGCTGTGAGGAACTGGCAGATGAGAATATTTCATCAGTGGTTTCAAAATAATGAGAATAAAAATAATCACTGCATACTGAAGACCTGGTAATTTTTTTTTTTTTTTTGAGACAGGGTCTTGCTTGGTTGCCCAGGCTAGAGTGCAGTGGTGTGATCACAGCCCGCTGCAACCTCAAACCCCTAGCTCGAGGGATCCTCCTGCCTCAGCCTCTTATGTAGCTGGGACTATAGATGGATGCCACCATGCCTGGCTCATTTTTCTATTATTTTAAATTTTTTTGTAGAGATGGGGTCTCACTATTGTCCAAGCTGGTCTTGGACTCCTGTCCTTGAGTGATCCTACTGTCTTGACCTTCCGAAGTGCCAGGATTACAGGTGTGAGTCACCCTGCCTGGCCAGCCTTGGAGTTTCTGAGATGCAGGTGTCATTTTGGGGAAGTGTAGGAGCAAATAATGCCTATTGTCCTCTTAGTAATGGCTTTGGTCTCCAAGCGTCCTATTGGGGAAGGGTCTTAATAAGCTGTGGCTCCATAGAGAAAAGGAACTGAAACAAAATATCTATTGTTTGACCATAACAAGAATGATCCCCAGAACTGAAAACCCTGGCCTGGAGTTACATAAGGAAAAGTACCCATGACTGGTGAGGAGATTCTCTCTGTTACTTGAAACTTATTTAAATATGAAAATAATATGTAGTACTATTAGTAATGTAATCAAAATACATGGTTTTTGAAACCCATTTTCATTCAGCACATATTTATTGAGCGTCTACGCTGGGCCATACTGGTCTAGGCACAAAGGATGGAGCTGTGAATATGACAAAAGGGTTCATTTTTGGTATGATTTCAAACTTACAGAAAAGCTGCAAGAATAATAAAAGGAGCTCTATAAATCATTACCCAGATTTATCAGTTGCTTACATTTTTATCTTGTTTGTTTACCATTATCATTCTATGTATTTTATATATATTCATATTTTCCCAAACCATTTGAAAATAAAGTGGAGGTGTCATACATTTTATCACTAAATATTAATACTTCAAATATGTATTTTCTAACACCAAAGACATTCACTTACATAATTGCAGTACCCTAATCAAAAATCAGAAAATTTAGTGTTTATACATTATTATTATTCTATTCTAATCTCATCCATATTGAAATTTCATCAATGTCCCAATAATGTTCTTCCTTGCTACTTTTTTTCAGGTCCAGTATCCAATCCAGGATCAGGCATTCACATTCATGTACTCAGTCACGTGTCTTTGGTCTCCTTCAGTCTGGAACAGCCCCTCAGGTTTTCTTTGTCTCTCTTGACTTTGATGTTTTTTGAAGAACACAGGCCAGTTATTTTGTAGAAAGCCCCTCAGTTTGAGCTTGTCTGATTTTTTCTCATGATTGATTAGATCCGGGTTGTGCGTTTGGGGCAGAGGTATTGCAATGTCCGTCTGAGTACATGATCTCCAGAGACATATGATTTAGTTTGTCCCAATACTGGTGATGTTAGCTTTGACCTCGTGGTTAAGCTGATGTCCCTCATGTCTCTCCTCTGTAAAGTGACTCTTTTTCTCTTTGTAATTAAGAAGTAATTTGTGGGGAGTTTCTTTGAGACTATGTAAATATCCTTCTGTTCATCAAACTTTTACTAGTACCCACTGATGAATTTCTAAATCTGTCACTCCTTCCATGTTTATTATTTGGAATTCAACTATAAGGAAGAGCTTTCTTTTCTCCCATTCACTGTGCTAAAAATAGGGGTAGTGGGGAGCAAAAGTGAAGCCAGGAGACCAGCTAGTGGGCTATTGACATATTCCACATGAGAGGTGATAATGGCTTATACCAAGGGGCCTAAGCAGAGGGATGGAGAGAAATGGATAGATTCGGGCTATGTCTTAGAGGTGAACTTGAGAGTTTTGCTGATGGTTTGAATGTGAGGGTAATGCAAAAAAAGTTATCAAAGATAATTTCTAGATTCTTGTCATGAGTAAAAGGTACCATTTAATGGTTCCAATTGGTGGTATCATGATGATACCATTTATTGAGACAGAGAAGACTGGTCAAGAAACTTCGGGCAAGAAAAATCAAGAATTTTGATTGGCCATAAGTTTAAAATGCTTGCTTACCATCCGTGTGGCAGTGCCAAATACTCCAAATAGTTGGTGCAAGGGAAAGGGAGTAACTGGTATATAGATAATATTTACAGCCATGACACTGGGTGAAACAACTTACAGAATAGGTGCATTAGGAGAGACAAAGTCCGAGCGTGAATCCTGGTGCACTCTAACAATTAGAAGTCAGGAAAGTGAAGCAAATTTGGAGAAAGAGCTGGACAAGCAGCAACCCTCAAATAGGAAGCAGAACTAGGAGGGTGTTAATAGTCAGGGGAAGAAAGTGTTTTAAAAGAAGGGAGTGGTGAACCGTTGACTTCTGCTGGGAGGTCAAGTGCGATGAGGCAGGGACTGCACGCTGGATTCTGCAACCCGAAGAGTGATGGGCGGGGACCCAGCAGAAGCAGGTTAAGGAGAGAACACTACGAGAGCGGAGGCAGTGGCAGTCATCAACTGTTGCAAGAAGCTTTGCTGTGAAGGAGACCAGAGAAGCTGGGCAGAAATAGAGGGTTAAAGGAGTTTTTCTTTTTCCTGTCTTTAGTAGGGGAGGTACAAGACCACACTCTCTGATAGACAAAGTAAAATGGATGATGCTGAAGAGAAGGAGTAATTGGAGAAACAAAGTCCCTGAGAAGGACAAGGAGAGATGGGAGCTGAAAAGCGGTTGGTCTTGGGAGAGTGGGACACTTGGTCCTTAGTGGTAAGGAAGAAGTCACTGAGTACAGGGGGTGGCAGTGGGGCCGTGACATTGAGAGGGAGGTCTTTTTGGTTGCTGCAGTTTTCTGGATGGAGTGTGGGTGGGGATGGTGTGAAGAGAGAAGATATGAAATAGCTACTGTCAAGAACGGAGAAGTTAACAGATAAGCCGAGTGTGTAGAATTACCAGGCATCACTGAGGGCCAATTTGGGATTTGTGGCCAATGAATTAGAGTGAAACTAGTCAGGAAAGTTGTGTTGAAAAGAAAGAAGAAGTTATAAAACAACATGTGTCTCACACCACTGTTCACAAAGCCCTTCTCACATGTGCTAGCTTGTTTAGCCATCCTGTAACCATGGGGAATGGGAAGGCAGCATTAATACCTCCTCTTTATAGATGTGTAAAACTGTGGCTCAAAGAGATTCCATGTCCAGCCTGGGTCCCATAAACAAGGCATCTGATTCCAAAACCTCTGCTTGTTCCATCACAGCAGCACCTATGGGAGAGACTCAACAAGAAGTACAATCATGGGAACAAAGTGTAACTCAGACCCATAGCCTTCTCTGTTTTTAAATGATTTTGTAGATGTTGCTGTGGCAGAATATGGCTGAAGGGTTTGTTGCCGGTGATTCATGATAGGATGATTATTACAAAGATTCTTATGACTTGCCTCAGAGAAAAATATGATTGACAAATGTGGATGATAAATGGTGCTAACAGAGCATGGTGGTGAAGAGGGTGGACTTTGGAATCAGCAATATGTAGGTTCAAAGCCTGGCTCTTCCACCTACTAGCTTTGTGACTTCAGACAAGTAATTTAACTTTCTAAACTCAGTTTATCCATCTGTAAAATGGTCATAATGACAGTACCCTCCCCTACTGGGTTGTAGTGAGGATTAAATAAAATACTTCACATAAAGAGTAGAGCACAGTTCTTGGTATACAGTTAGGGCTCTTTAAAGCTATATCATTATTATTACTAGTGAAAACTAAAAATGCAATGTGAGGATGGGTTGCCATAAATTACATCAACAAGTATTGTGATGTGAACCCTAGCAATTATTTTTCTAAAGTGGGTTGCTAAAGAAATTAACACAATACTCCATTCATTATTATATTGGATTTAATAAGTCACTCCTAAGATTATTTAGCAATAACTTGTACTGATCATGCTAGAATAGAAGCTTAATGGACAAACCAAGAGATTTGGCCTATAAAACAAACCTCTTGCTACTGGCTAAAACAAAAACCCTCCAGATATTTATGCATATTTATTTTATGTGCATAAATGTCTCATTTAAAAATCTATGCAGGAAATATAAGAAAGTAAGCAACTCTGACAGAGAAACTACAGATAACATGAAAAATTAAAAATTCAAAGGAAAACTTGTTGGGTCAGCAATCTGAGGGATTCTTATCTTACCATATGGACACTTTACATCCTGAGGGATGCAACACATTATAGCAACCTTTCAAAAGGCGAGAAGCTAGCTGCCTGCCTTGGCATCAGGAGAGCTCTGGTCTGCCCATATGTGAATATGTGGGCTTGGCTCACAGGCCTCGCACTATCATATTATAGTCCTATCGTGGTTATCTGAGTTAGTAAAATAAGATAATAATGCAGCAATTCCGATATTTCTGGTCCCTAACAGGTTGAATGAGGTTAATCCAGACCATGTCCCATATAAAATTAAAGTAGAAGCCTGTATAACTTACAGTAGAGGGTTGCATATAAATCCTGTGTTTTATGAAGCTTGATAACTTTTTGTAATTATGTACAGTAATTCTGTTGAATTAGAATAGAAGAACTATGCCAAGCTGCCCATGAAGCTATTATACCTTTCCAACCTGACACTTGGAGGAGTTAGTTACCAAGGAGTGTAGTTCTCATGTGGCACACAGGTACCTGTGGAGCTTTAAAAATTTGTGATGTCCTGACTTCATTGGAAGCATATGAAGTCAGAATCTCCAGGGTTAGAGCCCAGGTAGGGATGTGTTTAAAGGAATCCACTGTAATTATGATATACATATGCACACTAAGGATCAAGAATTGTATCCAAAGCAAACATCTCAGGTTTCATAAGCTACTGTATAAATATATGTGTATATCCACAGATTCATAGATATTCATTTTCATTAATATATTTAGGATTACTTAATGCCTGCAAAGCTAATGCTTCTGAGAGTTTGATTAGGAAGTCAAAGTGACTGTAGATTTTTCTGCTAGGTCAGCAAGGTATTTCAAAAACTTATCACAAAGCTCTTTATCAGATAAGACTGTTTTCAGCAGCAAGCAACAGAAAACCCATCTGAGTCACTTATACAAATAGAAAGATATTTTTCTTACAAAAAGAAGCGTAGGCAGCCCAGGGCTGGTGCAGCAGCTAAATGATGTCGATAAGAACCTAAGTTCTTTTTTTCATTCTCTTCTGACATCCTTACCATGTTGGCTGATTGCTTTATGGGTATAATGTGGCTGCATCAGCTCCGTGCATCATGTTGACATTCAAGGCAAGAGGAAGGAAAGGAAAAGTTGCACTAGCCATGTCTTTATCAGGAAAGAAGATCTTTGCCCAGATCTCTTTGGCCAGAACTATGTGTTGTGGTAATCTTTTTCTGCCAGGTCTGAAAAGTGACTATTTAGTCTGCCTTGTCTCCACGATAGAGAAGGAACAAAAAGAAAAGAGGGTTAGGAATGGCCAGGCAACACTGAGTTCCCGTGTTTTGTAGACCGATATGCTTAGTCTATTAACTTGCTTCCCTGGCATCAGGGAAAGTCTCTTAATATACTTCTCCAGATCATTCAGTATTTCTTATTACTTTTAGTGCCATTATTTTTATTAAAAATGTCAACAGAGGCTGCAACTACTGTTTATTGACTACTTGCTGTGTACCAGGGATTGTGCTAGCTGATTTTTTTATTTTGCCTCCAACTCAGTAATAATAACCTCTCCTGAAAAGTGAAAAATCACTGTCCCTATTTCACAGATAAGGGAACCGAGGCTCAGAGAGGGTAAATGGTTTGCCCAAGGCTGCATACTAGCAAGTGACGGAGTTAGTGTTTGAACTTAAGTCTTCATGGCTCTAATGCCTATGCTCTTCTCAAAGCAGCCATTGCCTCTATACCTGTATCAAAAATAGCCTTGAGTGATCCACATGCCAAGAAATACACATTTTTCATGATCCCTTCACATTCTTTGTATAGCGGCTCCAAGTATTACTCACTTGCCGCTCCCTTACAAGTCCTTGAAGTTGTTCAAGAGGAAACAATGTCCTCCTGGTATTGCAGACATGTCCCGGGTGATGTCCAGGAATGAGCTGGGCAGCCAGCTCACCCTGGGACTCTCCACGGACCCCTGTGCACAATAGTCCCCGTGCACTTTTGTGCCCTACAGGGTGACACACTAATTGGCAGGTTCCTGTTGCCATCTTTCCAGGAACTCAGCAAGGTCTCCGGGAAACATGGGAGGCACACAATTTGCATACAGCAAGTGCTATGGCCATATTACCTCTGCAATAGAAATTGATTTTACAGCAGCAAGGTCAAGCCCAGATTCCTGAGGGAGGCCCAAACTGGGCACTGATGCTTTGTATAAACCAGCGGGGGGCACCGTGTGGCCATCAGCAGTTCAGGACTCATGCCTGCAGGCTGGCACCAGGAGTGGACACACTCGAGGCAGAGTGGGTCTCGTTTGTTGAAGTCCAATTCTCCGGAGATGTGCCAAGGTATAGCAGAGAGAACCTCCAGCAGGTCCTTAGAAGGAACTTTCTATAAAGGGAGGAGCCAGCTGCACCTGTGAGGCTTTCCTTCTGTTCCAGAAAACTCATGGGGGCATTTTTCTGCTGAGTTTATAAAGCCAAGATCCTCTAGCTCTGTAGATCAGCCTGTCATGGCCTCAGGTGTCTGCAAAATGCCTTTGAGGTCTTTGCTGTGTGGCTCCTTGAACAGTCAGAGGCGCCGTGTGGGTGGAGGCAGTCTCTCAGGGTGTATTTCAAACCATGGAAGGGAAGCCCAGGTAATTAGAACAAGATCTGCAGGCTAGTTAGTGCTTAGAATTCACTTGGAACTCAAAGGCAAATCAGAAAACATTTTCCTAATTTTGACTCTTGCACATACTCAGTTTTGCTTATGAGTATGCATTAATTACTTACTCTGAGGAGGCAAATGATCAAAAGTGACCCAGGGACAAGGCATCTTCAGTCTACCAAGGAGCTCCCAGGAGCCTCAGGCTCCCTTAGACTGGTGCAAGCCAGCACCAGGCCTTTCTTCCATCCATCAGGCTTGGATGGCTTTGGCAGGCAGCCCCCATAAAAAATCCCCAGGAACTCTTCTTTGGGCCATGGCAAACAAAGAACGTTTGTTAGTTCCCCTCTCTTTCTACCTTACCTGCAGCATCTTCCTCTGCCATCAGGGAGTTCCACATATCAAGGCTTTAGTCTCCACTGCCTGCAAATTGGGTGGAGTGGGGAGTTCAGTGTGAGGATTTCTGCACCCAGAGGTCAGCCTAGAGCTCTGGTCTTGACTCACAGCCATGAATGCACTCCATGAGACTCCAGAAGTTTCTTACCTAACTTGGTTCTAATAATGGGCCCCTGACATTTCTAAATTCATAAATTTATAAATATCACTTGTCTCCTTTTCAAAGTCTTACAATTCAAATGAAGCTATAAATATGTGAGGGTCCTCTGAACTAGCCTTCCAGCCTCAAAATTCTCTTAGGCTTTCTTTGCAAAACAGGGGAGGACTTGGGGTTTATCACATTGTCCATTGCTAGTTTGTTTGCCTTTGAAGGAAATAACCCAAATCTCATAGCTTCTGCCATTATGTCATCCAGTATGCCTCATGCCTTATTCCTTCTCCATACCTTAATTCTCTGTGACTTTTTGCTCTTTCAAGGAGAAAATCCTTAGGGTAGAGGTGAAGAAGGAATCTTTTTGCCCTACATATAGGCAGCCCTTCCCCAGGAGGCAGGAAGGGCCTCTCAGTCGGGATGTGGTACATCATTTCCAGTCATTCTGAGTCAATTTGCATTCAGAGGTTTCTCTGCGATATCACTATCTCTGTTCCCTTGTCTTCAGCAATTCAGCAAGAAATCAGCAGCACAACGCCTTCCCACAGATGTGGCAGGATTTGGGGGGATGGGGCGTTTGGTTTACCATAGACCTCCAACAGGTGAGGTCACTTGAACAGCTCAATTGGAGTATGACTTAAAAAAAATCCAAGCTATAATGTCATCACAGGCCCTCCAGTGGCAAGAATAGAGGGCCCCCAAACTCCTCTAGTCGCAGATACATGCGGAAATGTCTTTGCAGTTCAAGATTATTCGTCCTTCTCTGGGAATGACCTCCGCCTTCCCACACCATCCACCAGGTGGGCTTCTAGAAACCATGCTTGTGTTTTGTGATCCTGCCTTCCCTAGTGACAGTTTTCGAGTCAGTCTCTGTGGTGACTGGAAATCTTTCCTCAAACCTCACCTTCTCACTGGATTCGACTCTGGCCCATATTTAAAAGTGCATCCTGCTCACTCCACCCCTGCCTCCTGCTCCAGATCCACCTTACTCCACCCTGCTTCTCTTTCTCTGCAGCCCTTGTCATCTAACAAGCTGTGTGACAAGGTACTGACACTCTTGCAGCCTGCCTCTCCCACTGGAATGGAGGCTTTGTGCACTGATGCAGCGCAAGAACCCAGATCAGTGCCTGGCACATACTACATACAAAATACAGTAGTTGAATAAATGAATTGGAGTTAGGGTCATTTTCTATTATATGGTCCAGAGGAGCAGGAAAAGCCGGTAGGTACAGAAAGAAGAAAAAAGTGGGCTCGCAGAGAGAGGCCAGCAGGAGAGCAGAGCTTTCTCCCTGAGTCCCAGTACCTCCCTGAGCCTAGGCTTCCTCGTGCCCTTGGATTTCATTAGTTCTTGTAGTAAATTGTCTCCCTTTTCCCCTTAAGCTAGCAACAGTTGGTTTCTATGACTTTCGACAAAAGGGCCTTGCCTAATGAAACAGACGGAAATCCCAGGCTTCCCAGAGCTTGCACTCTAGCGGAGGCGAGTGTGAGAAACGCAAGGGGGCCGGTATGGCAGGAACCGAGTGACCAGGACAGGAAAGTGGGAGGACTGAGAGGCAAATGGGTGGGGAGGGCCCTGTGGACTCTTTAAGGACTTTGCCTTTTACCCCGAGTAAGACAGGAAGCCACTGCAGGTTTTGAGCATATTGTATTTTGAAAGGATCCCATTGGCTTTTGGAGGTGATCAGCCTAGGGGCTGTGGTGGGCAGGATGGAAGCAGGAATCTCAGTAAGGCGCTCCTGCAATAATCCGGGAGAAAGAAGAATGCACAGGTGTGCATTTCGCTGTGTCGGAGCAGCTGGGCTTTTAGCCCGCAGTATCTTCCCAAGCCCCCTCCTCTCCCAATGTGGCCTCTCCTTCCACTGGGTGTGGCTGAGAACACTCCACTGAATGAAATCCCCTGCAAGGCTGCACACCCCTTGCACCTCGAGTCCTCTTGGGGGATGTTTGCTGAAAGGGAAGAGTTTTCGTGCTTGTGGAAATAGACCCTGGGCAGTGGGTGGACTTGGATCGAGTCCGGTGTTTGGCTCTGATTCAGGCCTCTGTTTTCCCGTCTGAGAATGGAGGGTGTCTGACCTCCAGGATTGCTCACGGTCCTTTTGGCCCTTTTAGGCTGTAATCTGCAGGTCTGAGGACTGAGTCCATCACTGGACCCAGGTCAAAGTGAAAGCCTGCATCCCACGTCATAAAATAAGTAATGAATCACTACAGTGGTTCTTGGAGGGAGGCGAGGAGCTCAGACCTGCCGGGGACCCACAGCTACTAGTCATGAAGACGCTCTGTGATTGTTATTCACTGGAAAGAAAACAGGTTACAGAATGAAAGCTTAGATTACATTTATGTGAACAAAAAAACAAAATAAGATAAATGAAATACATCCTGGTCTCTCTGGGAAGTAAAGTTGTGGATTTTATTTTTTTCTACATTTTCTTTTAGTATGATTTAATGTGTACACGTATACATAAACTATACACATTCATAGATGTGGTCTTTTCTTTTCCTCTTTTGATTGCCCCCTTCTCCTCCTTTTCTATTCTGTACCCCTGCTGTGCTGCCCCGCCCATAGCCCAGAAACTCACTGTTTACAGTGAACATCACTATTGCTTTGGTAGTCATGCAATCAGTCATTCATTCATTTATTCAACAAACAGCACCCAGTCACAGCCTGGAACCCTTCGCCTAACATGGAAAAATCACCTTGGCTGTGACCTATTTTCGATGGGCTGGAGAAAGCGGCTGGTGACAAAACTAGAGACAAGAGTGTGGGGAGGTTTCCGCCTCTTGTTTCCTGAATAAGAGTCAAAAATCCTAGGACTGATAAATTGTTTATAAAATGATCAGCTGGCTTTGATAGTGAGTAGATTTAGACCCTCCTACCAGACTTTGCCTCAGGGAAAATTACCACTGGACATACATGTTTTTAACATGTAGTTTGGCTAAGAAACCAGGGAGGCTGCATGTGTGAGATTGGGACTAGGGTTGGGGTGGTAGCATGCCAATTCCTGAGCTAAACTGTGCTATAACTTTGTAGAGGAATTGCTAATCGGTTAAGAGATACTCAATTGGTCACTCACTCTAGCTTAGAAAGCAAGGCTAGGGGCCAGGCAAGCCTTCCCCAGCCCAGAACAGGACGCGTGATGGGCCCCACGTAACTGGGCAGGATGTTCTCTGGGCCACTTCCTGCCAAGGAGAGTCACCTTGATAAGGCTCAGAGCACTAAGCTCTGGGCTATCTCAGTCCTTTGAATCTTTCCTAGAACACATATTTTTTTCCATATGCATATAGTGGTATGTATGTATCTACCTATATTCCTTTTCTTTTTCCCTTTAACACCTCTGAGTGGGACTTTGACGGTGGCCAGAAGAAAGGTGCATGTTGATTGGAGGTGAGAACGTTGCATGTAACAGCCGCTGGGTTCCCAGAGTCAGAGCCTCAGGAAGGGGTTCTGGGCAGCTGGGGCAGATGAGCAGAAAGCCATGGAATTACACAGTCTACCAGAAGGGAGTGGGTATAAACACAGGTCACAGCCATAAGGGACCACGGGGGACAGTCCTCCTGCCCCTCTCTTTGCAGGTGAGGGAGCTTGCCCAGTGGCACTACGGAGAAAGTGACCACAGATGGGACCTGAGCATGTCTGCCTGCCCCAGTGCAGAAATGATGGTTCTTATTAAGAACAGAGGAATTAAGGAGACATTCATTTCTTCTTCTGTCATAATAAAACAAACTGCATTGATTCCTCCAAGACAGATTCAAACTGTTATGACTCCCTTTACCTTTTCTGAACTGAAAAGTAAATAGCTCTTCATCTTTCTGTAAGTGGGGAAAAGTTGGGTGATGTTTATGCTTAGGCTCTGTGACACAAATCACCTGCCAATCTTATCTTCAAGGCCTTCCGAGTGGAGTCAGAACCTTAACTTGTGGTTTGAACTGTTCATTCTTGGTAACTTAGTATTATTTTGGGGAAACCTAAGGAGTGGACTGGTCTTAATTTACAATCTTTCAAAACACCTTGAAGGATTGGTTGGAGACATCTGTGCCCCGGAGCTGCGGCTCTCAGCAGCAGCAGCAGCAGCAGGGGCACATGGTTACAGACCAGGAGCCTCTCTCCTTGCAGGTTATAAAACATGGCAGAGGATTTCCTCCTTATTTTACAAGCCCACTGGGTCAATAGCTTCTGTGTTAACAGTTTTTAAAATCATGTATACACAGGAAAATCTCCTTAATTTGGGCTACTCTCAAGGAAGACCTGCCTGAATTAGGAACAGAACTGATTTAAAAGAAAAGTAGAAATAAAAAGAGTTTATAAAAGAAAACCCTAAATATTTATACATATTAAAATAAGTCAGGCACCAAAATCTTGTAATTAATATATCCAATACCTAGTGCACAAGACTTAATATTTAGCAGAGGCCCGTCAAAGATACTTAGTACCAATCGGTTGAAGTGCAGGTGTTCTGAAATGCTGAAAAGCCACTGCACCCTCAAACAGTGCTACAATACCCCCTTACTCTTACTACTACTAATAAAAAAAATCCGATTAAGTTGTTACTAAGTGATTTTGTTCCTAGAGATAGGTCTGTGAAGTAGAATTATCACAAACTCCAAATCCTTTTCAAGATGTTTGGGAAATATTTTCTTGAGAGTCTTCATGTTATCTCTGTACTGTGAGATGTCCTTGCTTCTCAGATAGTAGTAAACAGAAAATGCGGAGTTTTCTTTTTTTCTTTTTGAGACAGGGTCTCCCTCTGTTTCCTGGGCTAGAGTGCAGTGGTGTCATCGTAGCTCACAGCAACCTCAGACTCATGGGCTCCAGTTATCCTCCTGCCTCAGCCCCCACAAGTAGCTGGGGCTACAGGGGTACCACCATGCCTGGCTAATTTTTAATTTTTTTTGTAGAGATGGGGGTCTCACTGTTGCTCAGGCTGGTCTCAAATTCCTGGCTTCAAGCAATCCTCCTGCCTTGGTCTCCCAAAGTGCTAGGATTATAGGCATGAACCATTGTGCTCCACTGTGGAGTATTTTTAAAGAGAAAAAAACCTTACAGGTTCTCTTGGAAAATAAATAAAGGATGGAATAATAAAGGAAACCACACTTTTGAACGGTCCCTTGGTCTTAGTTTTCACCTGGATATGGAACCACATTGAGGGGCAGTATACATCCTTAAGGAGTCAGATGGTCAATCTGGCTGCTTCATACACACGCAAAAACAATGCCTCGATCTCTCCTAGGGCAGAAGCGTCACTAGATTGCCCTGTCCAGCGTCATTCTCCCTCTTCTCCATTCCTGAGTTCCCGGTGACCCGTGACATCCACTGGGGGGAGGGGAGCAGTGGGTCTGTGGCTGCCAATACTCCTCATCTCAGTGGAAGCCAAACGACCCTCTGAGGCATCATCCCCTCCACGGTTGTCCCCTTATCACTTTTGTCTGAAAGCTGCATGCTTTGTTTGAATATTGTTTTTAAAAATAATTTGCTCTAGAAGAGATACCAGCCTTTTCAGAAAACAGCTTCTGGCGTGAACCAAGATATTTTGTGACTCTAAGCTCTTTCAGAAGGCAGTGTGTCTCGGAAAGCCGGCAGTAAACGTGATGGTTGCTAAGGGAACAATTGAATTGCTGACACTGAGACATATAATGTG
This sequence comes from Lepilemur ruficaudatus, assembly GCA_963574885.1. Lineage (NCBI taxonomy): Eukaryota > Metazoa > Chordata > Mammalia > Primates > Lepilemuridae > Lepilemur > Lepilemur ruficaudatus. The sequence goes on from CAUYRT010096611.1 coordinate 26,436, forward strand.
ACTGAAAACTCTTTTTTCTTCTCCTGCCACGTGGAAAAGAAAGCAGATGAGTCAGAGGGAATGGTGGACAGTCCTTTCTGGCTGTTAAGGAAGCTAAAAGGCCCAAACAGCCTATTAGTTAGCCTAAAGGGGAAGAAGCTTGTAGTAGTTACAATTGAGAAAAGCTGCTTGCAGCTGGCAAGTTGTGGATAAGTTAGTGAAGGCTGAGGCTAAAATTGTGACTCAGTGAGTGGGAAAGAAAAAAGCCACCTATAGACAAGACTGATACTTGGCCACAGTTGATGACAAAATGCAGAAGGCACTACACAATCATACATAGACACGTGTTTCTTTGAACACCTTGTCCTCAATACTTTGAAATTTTTTAAATTGATTATTTCATGTACTCAGCTACCATTCAATTGCCATTTTAGGAAGCCTGGTTTTCTTTAATACAGTTTTTTAAAAAGTATAATTTATGTACCTTAAAATTCATCTATTGTAATTGTACAGTTTAATGATGGGGGGGATGACTTTATCAAGTTTTGCATTTTCCCAATCCAGTTTTAGAACAGCTCCTCTCACCAAAAAGTTCCCTTTTGTCCATTCACAGTCAAGACTTGCTCCCAGCTCCAGGCAACTATGGATCTGCTTTCTATAGAAGCTTTATAGATTTGCCTTTTCTAGAAATTTCATCTAAATGGAATCATTCAATCTGCAGTCTTTTGTGTTTGGCTTATTTCATCTTGCATAATGCTTTTTAGGTTTATCCATGTGGTACCACATATCAGTAGATCACTCTTCTTTTTTATTTTTTTGTTTGAGACACGGTCTCTCTCTCTGTCACTCTGGGTAGAGTACAGTGGCATCATCATAGCTCGCTGCAACCTCAAATTCTTGGGCTCAAATGATCCTCCTGCCTCAGCCTCCCAAGTAGCTGGGACTACTATGCCCAACTCATTTTTTCTATTTTTGGCAGACACTGGGGTCTCCCTCTTGCTCAGGCTGGTCTTGAACTCCTGACCTCAAGCAATCTATCTTCCCTCCTCAGCCTCCCAAAGTGCTAGGATTACAGGTCTGAGCTACTGCGCCCAGCCCAGCCACTTCTTTTAATGCTGAATCATATTCCATTGTATAGATATATCATGTTTTGTTTGTCCAATCACCAGTAGATAGATATTTGGGTTGTTTCTAGTTTAGAGCGATTATGAATAATGCTCCCATGAGCATTCATGTACAAGTCTTTGTGTAGCCATATGTTTTCATTTTTTGTGGGTACATACAGAGGATTACAGTTATTGGGTCATATGGTAAGTATATGTTTAACTTTTTAGGAAACTGCTAGACTGGTTTTCAAATTGGTTTCCCCATTTTACATTCCCATTGGCAGTATGTGAAGGTTCCAGTTTCTCCACATCCTTCATCTATGTTTAGTATTGTCAGTCTTTTTGATTACAGTCATTCTAATGAGTATGTAGTAGGACCTCATAATTTTCAATTGCATAATCATAACGACTAATGGTGTTGGTTATCTTTTCATGTTCTAAATGTTTTTAATCAAGAAAAATGTTTGAAATAATAAAATTTTGAGTGGAAAACCTGAAAACCAAAAAGCTCATGTCTAAATATGCTCCAACAGAATTTATAGAACCATGTTTCTCATTGCAAACTACTTGCATCAGAATTATCCAGAGTTTTTGTTAAAAATGCAAATCTCCCCTAGTTTGCAGAATCAATACCTGGGGTTGGAGCTCCAGAGCCCAAATTTGTAGCTTCCCCTCACCCCCACCAGGTGATTCTTATTCACAGTGGAGTTTGTGAGCCAAAATACGCTAAACTCAAGGCACTTTTCCTCAATTAGTGACCATTACATTGATTGCAGTCCAAGAGTCACTACCTAAGAAACAAGAGACCCCGTAACAGACACCTTTGTCCCAAGCATCATGAATGAAGTATGTAAACCTTCAGGAAAACCATCTTTCTGACTCCAGAGTTCCTCCTCTGAAAATGGACAAATTAGAATTCATCAGGCACAATATACATAATCCTCCTGTGCTGGAACTATACAAAGAAATGCGAGAAACTAGTTCTTCCCTCCTTTATGAGGTGGACCAGAGGAACACAGACCAAAGAATGTAGGTTAAGGGCATTGAGTTCAAATATGAAAACACAGTCTCAACCAAGCCCATGAAAACATTAGCCACTTTGTTTTTTTTTTTTTTTTTTTTTTTTTTGCCATCGGATCACGCCGTTGCCTGGGCTAGAGTGCTGTGGCATCAGCCTAGCTCACAGCAACCTCAAACTCCTGAGCTCAAGCGATCCTTCTGCCTCAGCCTCCCGAGTAGCTGGGACTACAGGCATGTGCCACCATGCCCGGCTAATTTTTTCTATATATGTCTAGTTGGCCAATTAATTTGTTTCTATTATTAGTAGAGATGGGGTCTCACTCTTGCTCAGGCTGGTTTCGAACTCCTGAC
>CAUYRT010096612.1:0-58674 GCA_963574885.1 Lepilemur ruficaudatus
TGTGTGCACGTGTTTATAACAGTTCTATTCATCATTGCCAAAAGTTAGAAACAAGCTGAAAGTTCATTGACTGTAGAATGGATAAACAGATTGTGGTATATTCATAGAATAGAATACAACTCAACAATAAAAAGAAATGACACAGATGAATCTCAAAAGCATTGTGCTAAATGGAAGAAGCCAGACTGAAAAAGAATTACTGTACAGTTCCATGTACATGACATTCTTGAAAAGCTGGAACTCTAGGAACAGCAATCAGATCAGTGATCACCAGAGAGAGGGTGGGGGGAGTGGTTTAATTATAAAGCTGCAAGAGAGGGCTTTTTTGGGAGTGATGGAATATTTTGTATCTTGATTGTGTTGGTGGTTGCATTCATCATCCATCATACATACATCATATTAAAATGGTGAATTTTACTGCATGCAAGACATACATCAATAAACCAAAATATGTTTGTTAAATGAATGGAAATACTAAAAAATATTAAGAGTGGCTGTCTATAGGTTGGAGTGTTACCTGTTGAATTTTTGAAATTTTCTTCCAGTTATTCTGCATTACTTTTTAAACCAATAAACACCAATATGGATTTTTTGTGGGGGGAAAGTATGCTAGTATGTTGTGATGGAGGTAGTTGCACACTATGGGAGCAAAGAGAACATCTGTGTCACACAGCAGATATTTTGTGAGTGGCCCTCTCTGCAGGTCCCTGGACTGGGAGCTGGGGTTCAGAGGGGACAAAACCCCATCCCTGTTTTTAGCAGATCTCACAGTTTCATGGGGGATGTGGAAGAGATGAGAAGAAGGTAAGAGGATTCCTTCTATGGCTGACAAGGTTTATTATGGCATTATTCAATAGAAATTTCTGCATTAATGTTCTGACCAATGTGGTCAGAACAAACCACATGTTCGTTTGAGCACTTGAAATGTAGCTGGTGCAACTGAGAAACTGAATTTAAAAATTTTTTTTTGGCAAACTGGGAAGAGAGTCTCCGGCATGTACCAAAGTTTCTCTCTCTTTCCTGAATTTTTAATTTTATTTAAAATTAAATATTTTTAATTAATATAAATATAAATAGCTATATGTGACTTGTGGCTACAGTACTGGATAGCACAGGTCTGTAGCATAAAAGCTAGATGTGCGATTGTTTGTTGCCCAGGTCTCCTTGATCATCTTCTACATCTGCAAGCTGCAGAAGGCAAGGAGGCAATTAAAGGGTAACCACATCTGAGGGGGGTCCGCACCTAGGACAGCCCAGCTGGTGTGCAGGAATGAGTGCTTGGACCAGGACATGATGGATGCCCAAGCAAAGAAGGCTTCTCTGGGGCAAATGCTTATTGATTTAACCATGAAGCAATGTCAAATGGCCTTCCTTTACTGTCATTCACGTGCAAAGCCTTCCACGTGTGGATGCATGATGTGAACCTCCACAGGAGGATTTAGCAGGCAACATTTCCAGAGCTTTTTTTCATCCTGCAAAGCTTTGTTCTCTCAACCCTGAATAAAAACTCTTAGAATTTGTGCTCTTGAAATCCAAATTGGAAAATTCTGATCTGAGGTCATGGGAGTGATGGTGTCTAGGAGGTGATGGTAAAAGAGCAGTAGCCAAGGACATACGAAGGGCATACATAAATTAATTAGAATCTGTGGGACATCCCCACTCTATTCCACTCCCTCCAAACCTAAACATTTAACATGAACAATATAGACCAATAGGTCACAGGCCAACTTGTTTTTCCTTTACCCCCAAATGGAAAATATCTTAAAGTTTGTAACAGGACTGTAAAAGGGGATATATAAAAGACTGGCATAACCTACGAAGAGACAAACCACCTGTTTATCTGTAGAAATGTGAGTAGAGAAGGGGTGAAAGGGAAAATGACGCTAACTATTTTGCTTTCTGGTGGCCTCGTCCAGCACACTGCTCCCCTCTCAGCTTCCACAGCGGTATGAGTTCCAGAGTCCCAACTCCGGCTCCCTTGTGCATGTTAAGGACTCAGAGCGGTGAGGTCTTCCCTTGCCCGATCTGTACATTAGTCATTAAAACCCAGGCCTGTTGTGCACGCTGCGAGGTAAGTGGAGCCTGGATTATTTACTTTGGGGACGTATTAGAGCTTTCATCAGCGTGAAAGTCTGCTCAAAGGAAGGCAACATGTTATTATCCTTTGAACAGGCTTATAAAGCTCACTTTTAAAAAGGCATTAGTCTAGTTAACTGCAACGGGAGAGTAGTTCACACTAGCACCGAAGTATTTGGAATTATGCTTCGTAATGCTAAAAGCCTAGTAAAGTGGATTCTCACGATGTTGAGGTTGCCGGAGAGCTTTTTGTATTTTAAATGAAAGGATAACATAACATTAAAGACATTAATCCTATTTCAAAAATCATACAACACTTTTATCACAGTACTGTACTTTCTTCTTTTAATTCGTGTCAGGAGACATTATTACCTTCTCCATGCACTTGTATTTTTACAGTGTGCATCTGGTTTTTGTATTTTGTTTTTTTCTCTTAACATTACTTACATGCTATATCTCATGCTAAGTTCTGAAAGTATGAGAAATCTATGTCAGAAATCCTGGGCAAGAAAGCTAACCAGGAGGGTGGTGACTCTTAAATGGTAAGGCAGTGTCTTAGTTCGTTTTCTGTTGTTTATAAGAGAATACCTGAAACTCGATAATTTATAAAGAAAATGAATTTATTTTTTACAATTATGGAGGCTAGGAAATCCAAGGTCCAGGGGGTGCATCTGGTGAGAACCTTATTGCTGGTGGGGACTCACTCTCTGCTGCGTCCCAAGGTGGCACAGACATCACATGGTGAAGGGGCTGAGTGTGCTTATGTGCTCGCTCAGGTCTCTCTTCCTCTTCTTATAAAGCCACTCATTCCCCTCCCATGATAACCCATTAACCCATGAATCCATGATTGGACTAATCCATTTATGAGAGCAGAGCCCTCATGACCCAATTGTCTCTTAGGGCCTCACCTCCCTCCCAATACTGCCACATTGGAGATTACATCTCAACATGAGTTTTGGAGGGGACATTCAAAACACAGCATGTGGTTTAGAGGGAAGCCCCCTGCTTTGTAAGATGCCTCTGAGCTTCCAGTGGCTGCCTGTGTTTACTGGCTTCTTTTGTCTGTTTTTAAGACATGGCATGCCTTCCTCTCTCCTGTCTCCAAAACACTGGGATTTTCCTTTCTTCCAAAGACATTTTTTATTTTTCAGTTTTTTTAGACAGAGAATCACTCTATTGCCCAGGCTAGAGTGCCATGGTGTCAGCCTAGCTCACAGCAACCTCAAACTCCTGGGCTCAAGCGATCCTCCTGCCTCAGCCTCCTGAGTAGCTGGGACATACAAGCATGCACCATCATGCCCGGCTAAATATATATATATATATATACACAAATATATATTTATATAAATATATTTATATATATTTATATAAATATATATATAAATTTTAGTTGTCCAGCTAATTTCTATTTTTTTTTTTTTTTAGTAGAGACGGGGGTCTCACTCTTGCTCAGGCTGGTCTCGAACTCCTGAGCTCAAAAGATCCTCCCATCTCGACTTCCCAGAGTGCTAGGATTACAGGCGTGAGCCACCACTCCCGGCCCAAGGACATTTTTAATTCCTATTACTCTTTAGCAGAAAACTGTCATCTTCTCTCTCCATTTGCTGGACCTAAAACAAAGAATCCACTAACGATTTGAAGACATATGGAAGCGTCTTTCCTCTGAGTTATCATACAGACAGACACCTTTGCAAAGGGGGAATTTCCTCAGCAACAAAACAATAACAATTCTGTGTGCTGGAATGGCATGTAAATATAGTTGTGACATTAGCCAATCTTGATAACAAGGCAAACAATAAAGAGTATATTTTTTCTTGCCTTGGGGTCTTGAAGTTATAGTGGCGTGTTAGAGCCAAGAGGCAAATAATCTTAACTAGAAGATAATAGTTCACTTTGTTTTTATTATAGAAACACTTGAGATTAGTGAAAACTAATCCCTTGCCTTTCCCACCTCCTATAAAGCCAAAATTTACTTCATTTTACAGGTGGGAAAAGGCCATAAAAGGAGAGGAACAGAGGCAAATTAGTTGTTAAACAGAACCAGGTGGCAGAGCAATGATCAGAAGCTGCCACTGATCCATTGTTGGCCCAATCTTTGTTATTGTCAAGGAGTGTGAAACTTGCATCAGGCATCTGAAAAGTCATGCTGGGAATCTATATAACACAACGTTACCAAAATACCAAAAGAACAGCCCATTTGTCTGAGCGGTACATGCCAATAGTAAGTTCTATGCCACAGGGATGTGTACCCCTTCCATGTGTTACAGCATCTCGGGTGCCTGAGGTTCTGAAAGGAGTTCCAGTGTAGCCAGACTGGGCCACGAGGATGGTGCCTTGAAATGTCGCCAGCCACCAGCCTTTGTGGGCCAGTATCTGCTCCACTGTGCCTTCCCACCCCTCCCTGCCTTTCCTGTTAAAGGAAAAACTAGAGCTGAAAATTCATACAAAAGGATGTTTTCTAATTTTTCCCTTTGGTCTATATCAGTTTAAGTGCTTTGTTTTCTCTTTAGATTTTGTTCAATATTTTCTCTGTTGTTTCTCCTCTATATGTGCTGTAGGTAGGGGGTGGGTGTCACGTGGGGGTGATGTTATGAAGAAAACATTCCTTTGCTCCTTGGGCTTAAAGGACCAAGTCACACTTGCCTGTGGGTGCCTTCTCTCCATGTCAAACAGGGTTGAGGAGTGAATTTCTGAGCCTGCGACCTTTTTAAAAATCGAGGTCCCTGTGGTTATATGATGCCCCCCACCCCACCTTCCTCTGCAAGTCTTATTATACTGTAGAGAAAACTCTCCCGTTCATTCATTTATTCAAATACTTGTGAGCCCTGTGTTAAGACTCCTACAGACTAGTCATCTAATTTAATGTCTCCAGAGTGTTACATTTTAATTTATTGAATAGGCAATACATTGGTATGATTCAGAACTCAAAAGATACAGAAGAGAACACAGTGAAAATCTACACACCCTACTTCACTTCCTTCCCTAATTGCCCCTTTCTTTTTTTTTTTTTTTTGAGACAGAGTCTCACTCTGTTGCCTGGGCTAGGGTGAGTGCCCTGGCGTCAGCCTAGCTCACAGCAACCTCAAACTCCTGGGCTCAGGCAATCCTTCTGCCTCAGCCTCCCGAGCAGCTAAGACTACAAGCATGCGCCACCATGCCCGGCTAATTTTTTTCTATATATTCTTAGTTGGCCAATTAATTTCTATTTATAGTAGAGACGAGGTCTGGCTCTTGCTCAGGCTGGTTTCGAACTCCTGATCTTGAGCGATCCGCCCGCCTCGGCCTCCCAGAGTGCTAGGATTACAGGCGTGAGCCACCTCGCCCGGCCTAATTGTCCCTTTCCAACCTCCAGGTCTCCACACAGGGGACAACCAAGTTTATCAGTTTTCCTACGGTATTTCATACATTTAGGAGAAATTCATGCATACATATTTTTTTCCTTTTTATAGCACACATGGTAATATCCACATACATTATTGGGTACCTAACTTTTTTCACGTACAGAATATCTTGAAGGATAGTTCCCTCATTAGACAGAAAGCTGTATATTTAGTGACTCTATAGTCTTTCATTTTATGGATGGATCAGAATTTATTTTACCAGTGATGAAGATACAAGTTATTTCTAAGCTTTTGTTATTGCAGATAATGTTGCAGTGAATAATCTTGTACAAATGCATCTTTGCCTATGTGTGTTGGTTTACCTGTAAGATAAATTCCTAGAAATAGATTGCTGTGTCAAAAGGTATGTGCGGTTGTAACAGTGATACTGCCAAATTGTTCTCCATAGACGCTGGAGGGCAATTCCCACCAGAAACAAATGACGCCTTTTTCCCCCAAGTCTTGCCTATAGGTCAACTTTTGCTCTTCGTCAAACTGATAGGTAAAACATAGCATTTAATTTTATTTTTATCTATATTTCTCTAAGTTTGAGTGAGGTTGAACATCTTTTAAGGCTTAAGATTCATTTGTATTTTCTTTGTTATAAATTGTTTATTAATCATTTTGATTCTTTTGTTGGTTTGTTGGTATCTTGATCATTTTTGTTATTACATGTTAGAAGCTCTTTATAGAGTGAAATTGGTGTAGCAAGCCACCCTTTTGATAATTTTCTTGTGTAAATCAGAAAATAGATATAAATTATTGATGTATGTGTCACAAATCTTCTCTTTGGTTATTTTTAATGCTATTATGTATTCATTAAACAAAACCCTTTTATTATGGGTACTTTCAAACCTATATAAAAGTGGGGTGAATGGCCTAACAAATTCCCATGCACTCATTACCCGTCTTCAGCAATTATGGACACATGGCCATTTTATCCTCTGTATCCATCTCCCTGCCCTGTCCTAATCCTCCAGAATTTCCGCTTGCCCCTTGGACTATTTAGATGTAAAAATTATATAATTTCACCATAATGACTGCTATTGTTTTAAAATATTACCATTATGTCTCCTAAGCACAACTAACAGCCATTCTTTTAATTTCACTAAATATTTAGTCAGTATTCAAATTAGCCCGATTGCTTCATAACTTTGTTGTTACAGATGGTTTGTTCACACCAGAATTGTTTGGATTTAACAGACATATCAACCAAATGCAATGTGTACATTTGTTTGGAATGTACACATTGCATTTAGTTGCTATGTTTAAATCTTTTTTAAACCTATAGGGGATCCCTTTCTTAATTTGTTTTTGCAATTATTTGTTGAAGATGCTGGGTCTTTAGCTCTGTAGAATCTGCCACATTCTGTATTTTGTTGGACTTGTCATGTTGCAGGGACATGTTTTCCTGTTCTCTGTACTTCCTGGTAACTGGTGCTTAGATCTAGAGGCTTGATCACACTCGTTTGATTTGTTTATTTTTGGCAAGTGCACTTCAGGGGCGTTATTGTGCACTTCCTGTTGAATCACACAGAGGCATGTAAAGTCTGGTTGTTTCTTTCTGTGTAATGTTGAGGTTGATCAGTCATTTCAGCTGACATTCTGTTTTTAAAGAAGGCTGTTAGATAACAGAAAACAAAATTTTCCTCTCTATGGACAATGAAGTGCCAAAGGAGAAACCCACAACTTTGTTTTTGGGAGGAGAGGGTACACCATGCCGGTGGCTGGCTTTCACATTTAACACAGTGGAAGACGCACAGGTCAAAACTGTGCCCTTTTGGCTCATGTTCCCTTTAGTCCTCAGTTCCGCATTTTGCTGTCAGGTGTTTGTGTGACATATTGCTGGCTTACTGTGTCAAAATGTGTGTGGATTTCAGGCATTTTTCTACCATCTTTTCCTTACTTTGGACTTGGAATAAGAATTATTTCATCTTGCTTATTATGTTATACTTTAAATGTTTCTGCTAGCTGCCTCTAATATGTTAGTGGATAGTTTAGGGGGTTTGGAAAACGTCTTTCCTGCAGGCCTCCATGGCTGAGGTCTCAGCTAAGATCATATTGGACTTCCGGTTTCTAAATGACTATTGCTCACTCTGCTTTCTTTGCCTCTGAACTTTTGTTTTCCTCCTTACCCTTCTCTCCAGCTCCTGGGTCGACCCCAAAAGCCTTCCACGACCCCATCAATCTGTGAGACGCTCCTGCAATCATCCCACTCTTCCCATTCCTGATGCTTTGTGGGCTTGATGAATGAAATCTCATAGTATCCTGGATTTGAACCAACCTGCAGGTCCTAAATAAGGACTTGTTTAAAGGGAATCAAATTTCTTTGTCTTGTGCTACTTTAAAAACTGCATTTCTTCAAAGACAAGTAGCCCAAGTGGTTTCTCAATGGTAAGTTACTTTCCCAAAGCCATTTGACAACATCTGCAACTGCTGTAAAATTTTGTCAGTCCTATCAGTTAATTCTATTTGAGCCACATAAATGACTTTCCTAAACAAATCTTATGATAATCCTAGGTGATATCTAAAGTGATAACCTGATGAAATTACAAGTGAAGTCTCTTCCTTGAAAGGTTTCTACAGATGGCCCTACTTGGGGCCTCCCTTCCCCTGGGTAGAAAAGAAACTGCAATAATTTGTCTTTAAGTGACAGATGTGTGCTCGCGTGAGTTGGGGAGCAGGCAGGCTTGGAAAAGAGACACATGCGCTCTGTTCTCGCTTGGATATTGTGCTGTGGATGCATGTGGTTCTGTTGCACAAATGGTTGATGTGCTTTAGAAATTGAAAAATAAATGAAAATCTGAAGACACTGATACGTCTTGTAGAATTTGATTTCAAGTGTTGCTGAAGAGAAGTTGTGAGAAAATACCCATTTTTGGGAAATAATCTGCTCTTTAATAGCACTTATTGGACATATAAAAAAATGGCACACACATTTAAATTTTTATGGTATATCATTAATAGATTTAGTGGATTATATACCTAAGAAGCTGATTTCTGAATTAAAAAACCTTTCCAAGGTAGATAATGATAAAACAATTCTTTCTTTCCTGTATGACCACAACTTAAGGTAGAGATTTGAAAACTTAGTCTCTTCATTTTACTCACTTTGCTTTGGAGTCTTGGGTTTTGTGCTATTTGAAATCTCAGGTCTGTGCGTAGGTGGACATAGTAAGTCATGGATTTTAAGAGGTATAACAATTAGGACAAGAACGATGATGCTGGACTCTGTTTTTTCCGCCCCTTCATGGATTTTTAGCACAGGATAAATTGCAACATCAGCATTTTAATCCTTGCATGCACTTCTCCTACCTTCCGGGCAGGATTAGGACCTCTTTGAGAGTAGGCTGTGTTTGTTATTCAGATCACGTGGCATGTGGTTGGCACAAAATAAACGCCTGTTATTGATGATGCTAGGAATACCAGGATGGACGGTTGTGGGAGGTGTTTCAATCTTAATTGTGTGGTACAAGTAGCAGTCAGCAGGAAAGTTGGCTGCTCTGACTTCTGTTAATAGAATTCTACTTCAGAAGGGGAGGGCCACCACTTCAGGTCACCAAAGAGCCTCACTCAGAAGACAAAATGACAAATGGTTGCGATCAAGAGTCATTTGAAGAGTTCTCCTCTGCTACCAGCGTGTGTTCCCTGAAAATAGAAATGCCAAGAAAAGGAATCTTAAGCCTGTGAAGTATGGAAAAGGTCAGAAGGTAGCCGTGGTAGCAGGCAAAAATGGAAATGTCAAGAATGGAGCAGAAGAGAAGGAAGAAAGTAAAGCAGAAGATGTAAAGAGTACCTCGTATAAAATGGAAATTGGGTGGGGAGTGCAGGGCTGAGGAAGGGGAGGGGAGCTGATTTCAAGAGCAAACTCACAGAGATAACCGGGCCCTTTGAAAATGCCAGTATTCTGTGTTTTCAAGCCAGCAGGAAATGCTTCAGAAAGGCAGCAATATCCTTTGCTGAAGCCCATTCCATTTAAAAGTGGAAATGTCAATAAGGCTGAGTGCCTGCGCCTCCCGAGCCAGGGGGATTGGCGTGCTTTGTGCTGGACAGTAGAAAACGGAACTCCTAGGTCTCGAGAGTATTTCTTCTAAAAATAAGCCTGCAGAATATCAACTTTCATTAAATTTTCTTGCACAATCCGAATGCATTCTGGTTTTTTTCCTAGCATGCCAGATGCTGATTCATTGGAGAGAAAGAAAACAGCAGCTCCATTGTAAGCACTCTTTTCATTGTTTTCTAGCCCATGGACTCTATGCTTTGAAAGATTTTTGTCAGCCAAATTGCATTTGATAAGCAATTTCTATTTCTACTTTTCTTCATCCAAGGTATAGACCAAAGCTTTATTTGGATGGGCATTTCCTTACTGCTGATAAAATTCCAGCCAACACCTTGGGGTCTGAGATAGTCTGGGAGGTAAGAGTTGCAATCTACCGTGGGACTGCCAATATAGCTGAGTTTATTTGGGCAGTTTTGCTAAAATTGAACTTGAATATCTTTAGGCAGAACATAAGCTCTCTAGTTTTCCTAAGGGGTTACTTTTGCTTGGTGCATTGAGATGCATGGTCTGGCTCCTGAGGGCCACTGCCACGAGAGGGTATAATTGCCACACGCTTCTGAGTGATTAGAAAATAGCTCTGGATTGTGATTTCTAATAGTCCCTGAGCAGCCTGGACACCCTAGACTAGGGACCATAATTGGACCTAACAGGTAATCTATGTGGTCTCTATCTGGTGTGATCATGTCCCAAGGGCATCTTAATCACCAACTATTTCTTCAAAGGATGAGCTGTTTCTACCAATTTTTTCATACTTTCCTTATCAGCGCTTTGTACACCCATTTGGCTGTGATACAGAGGGTGCCCCAATGGGGGGAGGAAAGACCCTGAACTTGCCAAGTGAGTTCTTGGCTTCCTGCAGTAAGGAATTCAAGTGTGAGCCAACTAGTGACGAAGTTTATTGAGATAGACAGACAATAGATCCTACTCCACAGAGTGGGGGTTCTCTCCCAAGCAGGAAGGGGAACCCTTATTGGGCAATGGTAACATTTTTAAATGTTCAAAAACCCTACTGGAAACAGCCATACTTGACCAGCATTATCCTGTGGGCAGGCCACAAAGGTTAATCATAAACTGCTGTCACAGAGAGGTAAGTGCAAACAGTTTGTAAGGCATCCCACTTAGTGATTCAACCATCTTCCTGCAGCCCTGGCCACGACTTGCTGGCAACTTCCTTTTTCAGGGTGGTTAGGGGCTGGGATCTGTCCAAAGGCTGCACTTAGGTTCTCTCGACCTTCCTTTTCTGCCTATCCCTTCGTTAGCTACAATGTCCTTATGACAAGGTATAACTCAGGCAACACAGAAACTCTTATCACCTGCCTTTTATTGTCTGTTTGTTTGTTTCTTCTTTTCATCTTCTTTTGATCTTTAGAGAGCAATAGAGAGAAGAACCAGTTCCACCTAGCAAGGAAATCAAAAAAACGTTTTAAAAACATTCTGTAATATCCGCTCCTGTTCTCACCTTGGGTTAAACAAAAAAGGAAAAGGAAATTTGATCTGAATATTAGAGGGGAAAAATAGACTTTAATTTCTGTCTGCCTAAAAAATGTCACACCTATTTGATGCTGTGAACATTGTGAAAAATAATGAAAATTTATAAAAAGTGAGTTCCTATGCAAATAATCTCAGTTGCTTTTCTTTTTATAATGGAATATGTTTTAAAATCGGTATAAAAACATGTACCACAGCTTTGTTGCTGAAATTCTGCCCGGATTCAAAAATGAGGCAGAAAAATACCATTTTGTGGAAGGCAGGCTTCACAACGAGAAGAAAGAAAATAGCAAGTTGGGATAGTATGGGAGGAGAATGATAGGCCTCAGGGCGGAAAGAGTCTTTGGAAGTCAGTCGGCCCATGTGACTCATCTAACTTTATTTTGGACTACGGTATCATTCTGCAACACAGTACCTCCAAATTTCTATCCGTGTGCGTACAAGATGGACAATACAGCCTTATCCTCAGCCTTACCCTCAGGGCATACATTCTAAGACCCCGAGTGGGTGTCTGAAAACTTGGATAGGACAATTGTAACAATATGCCAGCATCACTATTCTTGCACTTTGGGGCCATTATTAAGTAAAATAAGGGTGACTTGAACCCAAGCACTGTGATACTGCAACAGTCTGATAGCCAAGAAGGCTACCAAGTGACTAATGGACACACGTATACTTATATATAGTGTGGAAATGCTGAACAAAAGGAAGATTCACATCCGGGGTGGGTTGGAATGGGATGGCTTGAGATTTCATTGTGCTACTCAGAAAGGTGCAAAATTTAAAATTTATAATTATTTCTGGAATTTTCCATTTAATATTTTGAGACCTTGGTTGACTGAGGGTAACTGAAACTGTGGAAAGCAAAACCTTAGATAAAGGGGACTATTATACCATATGTTTTTGAAAATATGACTAAGAGTTCAAAGCTTCAACTGAAAGAAGAGCCCACCCTCATTTGGCCTTAACTCTATAAATCTTTGCATAATAATTTATGAGACAGGATTGCACATGGGTTTTGAGGTCTGAAGGATCTGCATTTGAACATTGTCTTCGCCATTTATTAGCTATCCTAGATAATAAACATAATGTCTTCTTTGGGGACAAAAGTTGGGTGAGTTCACTAGCAGCCCCTTGTAAAGATTGTGGGTTTCCTAAGCTCGGGGTTCCTCAGCTCTCAGGCCCTCTGTGTCTATCATCTACCTGGGCTGAGCCCCATTGCTTGCATGGGACTTGGAGGGCATGGGAAACTAGAGTGACCAACTGTCCTGGCTTCCGCAGCAGTTTCAATGTTAAAATTGAAACAGTCCTAGGCAAACTGGGATGATGGGTCACCGCAGCTGGGAAACTGACGTGTATGCATGCTGTCTGCAGTGCCATGAAAATAAAGTCCTTTGTCTCTGACCCAGGAGTCTTGTGTCTTCTGCCAGCATGCATGAAACTGTGGCAGACTGACTCATTAGCTTGCAAGTAGAATAAAGTCTCAGACCTTTCACAGTTCCTGACATTGAGAGGTTTGGCAAGTGCTGTTGTTGAAACTGCAAGGGGGTTTCAGCCTAGGTCTAGTTACTTACAGCACAAAAATCCAATTATTGAGACAATGAGGATTGCCAAGGAAGAGAGGACTTTTTAATATGACAGACATCTTGTCAGGAGAAAGGAAGAAGCTGCCTCAAATCTGTCTCTCTGATTAGCAGAGATTGTGGGCTTTTAAAGGAAAAGCATGTGCCTCTGTAACCAACAAGGGGCTATAGTGCATTGGGGGCAATTTTGGGGAGCTGGTGAATCTTGGTGTCAGCAAGTCTGCCCTGGGGCCTTCAGAATCTCAGCTCCTTTGTCATGGAGAAAATCTACCATTTCTGGGAAACAACTCAAAAGTTCAAGTGGTTAGTTAAAGGAGAGGATTATTGAAAAAACACAGAGGCCATTGAAATGTGTTCATGGAGCTGGTTAAAGTACTTCCCTAAGCCTCCATTTTCTTTGCTATAAAATTGAGATACCGACATCTGCCTCAAAAAGTCATGAGGATAGGGGAAATGGCACGTGAAAAGCCTGAGCACTCTGCCCAGGACATAAGTCTCCCACGGATATCGATAGTTGCCATTTTATTACTGTAATTCTTATCAGATAGAATTGTTCTAATTTAATCATCTACTTGTTTGGGTGTGGTTTGTGTGTATCCTTCTCAGGGTCTTTACATAATAGAATATGCTGGATTAAAAATGCCCACTTAAGTATTTGTGATAATTCTTATTACCAACATCAGACTGATTCACAGTTGAGTCTAGTTACTGATTAAAATGTCCTGCAACTGGATGATTTAATGACCCTATATAGTTACTACACTTTTGTAAAGCTCTTTTGAATCTGGTCAAAGAATGTCTAATGACATAAATGAATGACCTTTGACCTCCTCCCTTAAAGATCTCCAGGAAATAATAAAATTAAAGTTCCAACTAATGCTCTTCAGAGATTATTTACATGGAATAATATGGAAGCATTTCACTTCTATCATGTAAGATAAATGCCACATATACACCTGTTCATCTCAGCTGCTATCAAAAACAAAGTTGGAAAATAGCATTTCCATCATTATTTGTATTTCCAAAAATTTTATAGATTTTTTGTTGTTAATATGTGACATATTTATGGTTCTTTTTTCTACCAGAGACAATTTTCTTTAGAAGAATAAAGCAGCTCAGGTTTTCTTGATTTGGAGGACTCAGAGTAACAAACGTGGGTAGTTTTTTGCTCATTTGGAGACATGGATAATGCTCATATTTTGTGTGACAGAGGAATGTAACATTCCTTTCATGGGTTACAAGGAAAGCATATTTAAACTAAATGTGGTTATGAGATGATTTGAAACTGTCTAGGAAAATGGATCCATGTGGGACACTATGATTATACCTCAGTTTGCCAGTTCATTTATGTGTAAGACAAGAATGACAAACAGAAATGAAAACCCAAGGCCTCTGCCTCTACTCAGATGTCATAAAGAGTGGGTAGGGATTCTCATGCATTATTCTATTTCTGTTCTGAAATCCTGATTTCCATTTCACTTGCAGGCTCAGTTCAGTTCTGGTTGTTTTGCAAACTTGACATGAGATTCAGGAAATTCACTCCTAGGCCATCTGACTTTATCTTTTCTGAACTGGCAACTGCCTCAGTAGTTTCCTTGGATCAAACATGAGATTTATGTCTTGACGTTTATTTGTAGGAAACAGAAAACATTCAGAAGTATTGCCTAGAGGAGCCAGTTAAACTCTTGATGTGATGTAATCATGGGTACATGGGGCTTCCTTCTTTTGCAAGAGTTGGAAATCCTCCAATAGCCTCAAATATTCTATTGGATTTCATACATAGTAAGGAGACTAGATCCACCAATAGTGACCACTAACGCACAATTTTTTAATCTTATTTTTATGGAGGTAAAACAGACATAATGTAAATACATTTTTTATATTTGAAGAACTGTTTTTTCCTGTTTTCCTTCAATTCAGCTTCTCTGGCCTCAGTCAGGAACTCCTTTCTCCATCTGCTAATGGCTCCAGCCTCTCGGTTCTGAACGTACTTTTCTTAACCCCAAGGTTGTCTTTAGACATTGTCCCCTTTATTCTGCAGGCTCAAGGCTCTACAGTCTTGTCCTATTCTTGTGCCATTAGCCAGATGTCCTTTGGCAGTGCACTTCACAGGCCTGGAGCCTCCAGCCCCAAGACTCAGACCAGTCCTGTGTGCATCCTCCACGCTTCCTCTGCAGCAGGCCTCCCGGCTCCGCCATAGGGCTGCAGGTCTGCAACTCTGGCCTGGGCTTATTTTTTTTTGCCCCAGCGATATGCTTTCCACTGCCTCAGGAGACAACTTTGGAGAGTGGTGATGATTGTTGAATCCTGACTTCCTGGTCCAGATCATGCTGGAGACTTAGCCTCCTGTGCCACCCTACTCTTAGTCCCTGTACTTGTTTTCTAGGGTGGCTGTGACAAAGTACTACAAACTAGGTGGTTTAAATAAATCTGTTGCCTTACAATTCTGGAGGGCAGAAGTTCGAAATCAAGATGCCAACAGAGCCATGCTCTCTTTGAAGGCACCAGGGAATGATCTGTTTTAACTCCCTCTCCTGTCCTCTGGTGGCCTCAGGCATTTTGGGCTTGTAGATGGCCATCTTCTCCTGTCTTTCTTCATGTCATCTTCCCTCTGTGTGCATCTGCCTCTGTGTCCAAATGTCTCCTTTTTATAAGGACACAGTCATATTGGATTAGGGCCTACTCTAATGGTCTCATCTTAACTTGATCATTGGCAAACCATAATTCCAAATAAGGTCATGCTCACAGGCACTGGAGGTTAGGACTTCAACATCTTTTGGGGGGACACAATCCAACCCATAAAAGTCCCATTGCCTTTACTCTACTTTTAGTGAAGGACTAGAAAAGCCCAGCAGGAAGCTGATCTGAGGCTCAGGCCATGATATGAATGCCTCCTGTGGATCAGGGAAACTGAGGGCTAAAATCCAGCTTGGACCAACACCACGCCATGCACCCTGGGCCTTCTGCTGCCCCACGGCATAGCTGTGTTTCCCAAGGGTTCAGCCACCCAAGGGGGTTGTTTTTTCTAATTTGCACCAAGATGTTCTACAAGCTGGCTGAAGTCTCAAGAGGTCAATGTCTGGTTAATTCATGGACATCTGCTATACTGAATATAGTTTTTTTTTCCCCCAATTTGGTCACTTTGTACTTATAATCATGTGTAAGCTATGTAGTTTGTTTTGCTTTAAAAATGAGTTTACCTTTTCTTTTAGCAGAAATAGCATTACTATTATCATTTTTATGATGAGCCCAAAATTTATTTTCTGTAAAATTTCAAGGTTCAAGGGAAGGAAGCATAACAAACCTATATTGTGTGTCAGATGAATTAAGATCCAGGTAGGTGAGGTGGCCTGGCTTCCTGCCTCCCTTTCCATTCTGGTTTTACAAGCACTTCACAGGCTCAGCATATGAAAATCTGGAAGAAGCAATTGTCATTATTTTCTCACAGCATCCAACTATGGTATGAAAATTTGAGATCTAGACTTGATTATTTGCAAAATTTCAAATATATTTCACTAGTAGTTTGTAATTAAAACAGAGAATTCCATCCACCACAGTGAGAACCTCCTCTCCCAAAGAGCATGCTTGAGTGCTGAAACATCTGAATCACTTTTAAATCTAGTCATTGTCCATTAAATTCGTTGGACAACAGTAGGCCAGGCTCAGCTTTCTAATTCTGGAGTTTGGCAAACATGGGCAGTATCTCGGTTGCCCACTGGGGGTGGGAATGCCAGCGCTGGAGAGAGCAGCCCGCACAGCATCTGCCTCTTCCTTTAATGCTGATTCTGTGCTAGGTCTTCCCGTAGATGTATTTGCTGGGCATCTTTGCCAAACCAGTCTTGTCCATTTGAGTGGGGATAGAGACCATGTGTCCCTGCCCACAGCCTCTCCAGAGAGCTCGCAGGTACAGCACTGTAGAATAATGACCCACTGATTTAGCAAGATCAGTGGCTAATGTGTAAATCCTAGGTTGTGCATTGTCCTGAGGACTGGGCAATATCTGTAAAAGATTGCTTAATATGATTCATAAAAAGTCATGGTATATCAGAGTCTGCTGTGGGGATAAATTTAGGGGTTGATGAAGGATTTTTGTTGGTGTACAGTAAATAAAATAAAGTCCAAATAAAGTCTGAGCATGTCTTCCTAATATTTTTAGATTAAATACAGGATTTTTTACATTACTCTTTTCTTCTACAGTGATGGTTGCTAGCCTCACAGAAGAGTTTTTTTTTTTTTTTTGTGGCTCATTAACTCATCTATTCATGCAAATATTAGAATAGAATATTCCCAGATGATTAAATCAGAGCTCCACTGTGACTGGTAGACAGGGCTTCACAAAAGCAAAATGAAAGTGAACATCCAAGAGAGGTGTGAGAAGGACTGCGACCTTGGGAAGGGGTAGCCCAGGAGCTCTGTGTCACTTCGTGGCTGTCCTGCAACACAAGGCAGCAGGAGCTGTGGACAGCCCTCTCTGTGCCAGTGCTGGCTGCAGCAGGGGCAGGTCCCCAGGGCAGCAGAGGTCCCCCAGGCAGAGACCACGGTCTAAGGCCTGTGGCGTTGGCAGTTGCAGGGTTGGGGGGAAGTAGGGTAGGTGCTGGTGAAATACTGTAGGTACTGGAGGTTAGGACTTCAACATATTTTGGGGGGATTTACATCAGTGCCTTCACCCATCTGCTTGCTAGTTCTCAGGCTTTCATCCTTGGACCGAATCACACCCCTGGCTTTCTTGGCTCTTCAGCTCGAGACGGCAGATCTCGGGACTTCTCAGCTTCCATAATTTCGGAGCCAATTTCCATAACAAATTTCTTAAATATCTATATGTATATCCTATTGGTTTGGTTTCTCTGGAGAACCCTGGCTAATATATCAAGTCAGTATTGTCTATTCAGCTAAATGTCCATTTAATTTCTTTACCAAATATTAAAACCCTATTTTAAAAGTGGACTTTCCAACAAGGATAATGCCTACCTGCCTTTAAGTGAATATGCAAAACTGCTTTAGATTATGCTCACCAGGAACAGTAATTTTAAGAAAAAAATAAAGCAAAAAGGAAAGGACTTCATTCTTTTCAAAGAGTCCATGAAATTAACAAACCATAAAACGAAATGGTAATTGAGGATATACCTGAGATAAAGGTAGTGGCTCTGTGGAAAGCATACAGAGACATTTTTTTCTCTTAGCTTGTCCCTTGAGAGGGGCATTACCTTTGTTTGAGAGAAATATGTATGATAAGCTGCGAGAAAAGAGTGAGGCCCCAAGGGGCAAAGTCAGGCCCAAGAGAGAATGGGTACACTGCTTTGCAAAGAGGATGTCTGTCACTTGGCAGGCCTTTGGTTAGGCATTGTGGAGAGGTTGGCTCTGCAGCCATGGGCTGTTCAAAACTGGATTTGAAGCTGGAGCAGAACTCAAATGCTCTGCCTAGAACAGGGAGTAGGGAGTACAGGCGGAGAATAAAAGAGAGAGAAGCCCTCTGGGGACTATTTGGGGCAGTCTTGGGGAGAAATCCCTTCCTATAATAATTCCATTGGGGTCAAGGCCAGAGAGAGCCTTTAAGAGAAGAGAAATATCTAATGCGCTACTTGATTTGACCCCTCCCTCTCTGGGACCCACAAAACTTCAGTAAAGACCAGAGAAATGAAGTCAAAATGCTACGAGTAATGGGGTTCTTGTGATGGTCAGCGAAGGTCTGTGTTCTGTCTTCAAGTTGACCTAAACCAAGATGTGGTTAACGCACTTGGGTGAAGGGGTGGCTGACCAGTGGGCACCTTCTCTGATAAAATATGTGCTTATTTAGAAACTTGGCAAGGAGAGGCAGGGAAGAAGGAAACATCAGTGGACTAAGGAGGCCGTAACTCTGGGAGAGCTGACATGGGTGAAATGAGGACCGAGGAAGAGAAAAAGGGTTAGAATTCCAAAGAGAATTTGAGCAAGGAGCTCCGTCTAGATTCCAGCTCAAATACAGAAATGAAGTGGCAAAGCAAGGTGAGGAAAGGGACAAGTGGTGCAGATGTCCCTGTGTCACTGAGACCTGGATAGCTCACACCACGAGTCCTAGAGAAACCAGGCTAAGAAGTCCAGCTAAGTAAATATCTGGGACACCCAGGGATGAGTTTCAGCAATGTTGTTGACGATTACCCCACTGAGCTTTGGTGAAGACATGGGCTATTTTCCTCCATCTGCTTTTATTTTTCTTTCTCCAATTATGCCAAGTACATTAACCACATTGATGTACAAGATAGAAAAAGGCAAGCTCGTGACTTTTCTTCTACTCCTACTTCTTCCTCTGTTCACTTCCAATTTCTGCCCAAACTCCAAAGCAGATAGTCCCAACATTTTTGAGACTAAAGATTTTTTTTAATGTTAAAAATCTCCAGAAAAATTGTAAGAGCATTTGTTTCTATGTATTAAAAAATACATCGTGTCAAAAATATTGCTAAAGCAATAACATTTTAATTGTATATCTTATTAATTTTAACAGCATCTAAATGCAGTTGAAAATACACGTATATTTGTTAGGATTAAATCTAACTGTAACAGATCTGAAACACAGCAGCTCAGACAAGATAGAATTTATTTCTATCACATGAAAGTGCAGTGTGGGGACTCCTCAGTCATTGGCAACCCAAGCTATTTCAAACATTTGACTTCATGGTCACTAGAGTGTGGCTTTTCTTATCACTGTCCAAGATAGAAATCTATCTAACATTTCCACATATCAAGAAATAGGGTGAAAAAAGGAGGAAGAGAAGATGTGAATGGCACACATCTCAGTTGTTTAAGAAAATTTCTGGAAACTTTCACATAATCTTTCCCTTATATCCCATTGGCTAGGACTAAGTCACATGTCTCCATCTAGCTGCAGAGGAAGCTGGGAACTGGAGTCTTTATCCCTGGCTGTCATGTGCTCAGATAAACCATGGACACTTTAGAAGGGCACATGTTTATTGGGGTAACTGGCACTTTCTGCCCCAACAGATGTGTATGATTTGCACATAGTCACATAACAATTTAGGGCAGAGCCAGGGCTAGATAGAAGTCAGTTCTCCTATGTTTCCTGCTGCCTGCTATTCTAGCTCCTTATCTTGTCTGTCGAATAGCATACACACCTCTACATGGCTAGATGCCTCTCTGGTGAATTACCAGGTTTTCTAAAATTGCCCTTTTCCTTTTTGTGTGTGTGTCATTCTAGTAATATATGTGATGCTGTGAGTCCTCTTTCCATGTTTAATACCACAGAGCAGAATATTCTCAAGGCATAACAGATGAGAGATTTGGGGTTTAGGATGGTCCCTGAGGCACCTAAGAAAGTGCATAGGAAGTGAAGGGGCAAACAAGAGTTGGTTGCAGCTCGGGGAGTAATTCACAAGATAATCAGCAGAAGCTGCATTTGGCAGAGACTGAGATGAGACCCTTGGGGTATGTAAGATGGTGAAATATGTGAATAATAAAGGAGATCTTTAGTGCTTGGGTGATCTCTTATGTAATATAATTTCAGAAGGTGAAAAATATTTATGATTTTTGCCTATGTTGTTGCTGTACACAGCTCAAGATTAAAGATAGGAGCCTTATCATTTAAGCAGGGCGTAACAACCATGGCTTCCAATTTCCTTTCCCTTTTCCTTCGTGCACTATTGTGAATTAGAAAGTAAAATTGGGGTATCAACATTTGCAGAAAATTGGTACTCACCCTACTTAATACTTTGGATCTTTGAAATCCAAAAAGGATAATTTAAAACTAATAGCTTCTTAGCCCTTTTACAGGGCCAGGCCTTCATTTTAAAGCACAGAAGGAGGATATACATAGAATATTGCTTTATATGGTTCATCTTTATTCATGCTGAGAATTATTAGTAGATATTTAGTTTAGCTTCGTATGCCTTTCTATGTATGTAGGCATGGGAAGTGTGGGGCCAGCTCTTGACTCTGGTGTGAAATGTCTTTGGCTGGTTGACTGTGTCCAACATGGTAAGGAAAGGGAATCAGTTAGGGTTTAATCAGAGACGTGGACTTACTAGGAGTATTATGGAGGAAAGGACACAATTGTGGGACAAGCTGGGAAAGTAAGGGCCTGAGAGGGGGAATTGGAAGATTGGAGAAAAGTTGCTGCTCTGCCCCCATGGTAGACAATTTGGAACTTGCAGGGGATTCTGGGAAGCCAGATACATCCAGTTGCCAGAGAATGACATGAAGGAAAGCTGGCTGAAAGTGTTATCTCTGTATAACTATTGCTTATGAAGGTCCACAGCCGAGAGGCTGGTGGTGGTGGGCTATGGGATGCTCTTTGACAGTAGTGTTGGCAGTCTGGAACACAGAGCAGGAGAGAGCAAGGAGAAGCTGGAAGCTGCTGACACCTGTCTGTCTGTCACGTGAATAATGGCTACTGCTTTTTTCCTGCCTTCCAAAGAATCTACAAACTCTTCTGGCCAGCTCTACTTTAGAACCATAGGGGGGTTCTGGGAAACAGTTCCAGCTAAACTGAGTTGACACAGTACACATTCCCACAGTAAAATAGCCAAATAAAGGGGAAATCATAGTTTGCACATTTTAAGAAAATTCTAATATTAATGAGTCCCAGTTCACCTGATTCATGTATTCACAAGTACAAAAATGAGAAAGTCCTGGAAAATTAACTAGTTGCAAACTATCACATGATGTTTACATTTTATAAGCATGGAATAGCTAAAAAATATTGCCTTTAAATTCCCATTATAGATATGGTTCTGGTTTGTAGTAGCTACAGGGGAAAAAATGTCCGGGAGAATTAGTTGAAACACTGACTGCTTTCCTGAGTTTGACAGAGTATCAGGAATGGAGGGCTATACTCTGTGGACCACAAAGTATCCCACGCCATTTACCAAAGCAATTTATCCCAGTAACAATTTTACTAATAGTTTCACACTTGGTGCTTATTAATGCTCATTACAGATTATTTCCCTTAGCTCCATTACACTTTAATCTCAGCTGTTTCCTGGCACATTAGCAATATGGCAGACCACCAAAGGAAGGCTGGTCACAGACTTAATGTTATGCAAAAAGTAATTTGGCCAGTGAATTGGATGGATTAGAAGACTTGAGTAGGATCTTGTTCTACTCAGAAGATGCCAAGGGGTTGTGGAATCTCAATTGTGAACAGCCTGGACCTTTTTACAGAGTAGAGGTCTTGGGGAAGCTTTAGGTTGAGATCCTCCAGAGAAGAGGCCTCTTTAGTCTTGTTTTTCAGGGAATTCAGATACTACTGGAAAGTACATGGAATGGTTTTGGCCTTGACACTCTATGTGTTCCCTCCTGGGCTCAGACACAGAGGTGGTGTTTCTTCTTCCATCAGCTGTGCTCAGGGCTGGCCCAGGGCCAAGCCATGATGGAAGATCCTTCCTTCTCTCCTGCCTCCCCTTTCACTCTCTCTAGACCTTTAGACACTCCCTCCCCTGCTGGTAGGTGTTCTCAGTAAGCCTTTGCTTGCCGAAGGTCACTCAATGCTGTTCGCTCCTTAGGCTAACTTTGGCCAATGTTTTATGCTTCAGCCTTTCCATTTTCTCTGCCCCCATACAAATATCCCATTCCAGTATACCTCTGAGATCTTCTCTCAGTGAATATCACAATACTGCTAATGGGTCCAAAAGTATTCGATCAACAAGAGCCTCTTTAATGGCAGCAATTGGGTGTGTCTGGTTTACCAGGTTTCCCTGCGAGTTCTCAATTATGTAGTCTGATGGGAAGATAATTGGGGCAAGCCTTTGGCAGTTCCCACTGGCCACCTACTCCACCTACATGGAGAGTAAATCACAGACATAAATATCTGTTTGGTGAATTATTAATGTGATTGATGGTTACTGATTGCTCAAACTCAAAGGTCATAAATATTTTGCATCTATTAGGTGCTTAATAAATGCTTGTTAGGTGAAGTAGTTTTTGAATAGTCTTTGTCCAAGGATTTTGCACTCTAAATTACAGAGACAAGTGGGGGCACCAATATTCCAGGAAAGAGTGAGCAGAAGCTTGAGAGGAAGAGGCACAGTTATGGGTGGTAAGGCTGGGTGTGTGACCAGGTGAGCAGAATCCATAGCAAAGACATCTGAGGCTCAAGGCCAGGTTTTTCAGCATACCTGAAGCTTGCGGCAAGATTTGGAAGAGGAGGTGAGTCATTGTTAGTGTCCATTGTTAGTGGAAAAGGCCCAAGTGCAGATGTGCCAAACAAAATACTGACTGAGACCAACTCAGCAAGTGCCTAAAGAGGTTTAGACCATTCAAAGGGGCACATGTTTTCCTAATGAGTCTTGGACCTCGAGAACCCCTGTCACAGGTCCTGCCAGGGTCTCAGTCCTGCAAGGTTTAGATCCTGCTGCTCAGGTCTAGGAGGTGTAGGACAATTTGCCTGCAGCATTCACATCTATAGGGCATATTTGGTGATTGCCATAGAACACTGCCTATTAAATACATTCTGCCTTTTTCACTAAACTATCCATGAGAACAGGGACTAAATTTTGGTACTCTTGGGTCAGCTCAGGATTGTGTGCACAGTAGGAATTTAAAAATGTTGGTTATTGGTAGTGTTTGTATATTTGCTTTGATCACACAATGTAGTAGACCAAGAAGTAGACTTGGAGTGAATCTTGGTTTTGTTGATTGGTCATCTCTAACTGTGGGCCACATACAACCTCTCTGGGCCTCAGTTGCTTCATTTATAAAGTGGAGGCCTGGCTATCCCTCCTCCCTCCCGGGGTTCTTGAACACTATACAAATGTAAGATGCGTATGCATACTTATAACCAGATGGATACATTTTTTTTTATTTATTAAAATATCTTTAGAGTACTTGTCCAAAAAGAATATTCTCAAAAGCCTACTTGGGGAAGAAGTTGAGTTTCCAAAGACTCCAAAAGATTCCAGGTGTTTCAGAGAAGGGGGTGAAAACACTGTGCCTAGTTTGAGGTGTGTGTTGTTTGCTTGGTTTCTGTGTGTCTGCAGCGGGGGAGACGATAGACTGAACAGGAGGGAGAAGAGCTAGAAACATGGGAAATGACCATCTCTGGGCTGTATTTCTGAATCCGTGCACATTGGACTCCTTCTGCTAAGAATTTTTAAAGCACAAGTTGGGAAATAAATTCTGCCCTCTTAAGCGCATTGTCATCCTTAGAACTCCATCTGCCAGGACCCAAGAAATGGGCCTTTTATTCATTCTGTACAGAGCATGTTGTTGTGCTTAGGGAGTTACAGGTAACAATAATGGTGAGGGTTGGTCCGACCAGAAGTCAGGAGGGACAGGGTCGGCCCAAGCGGGCCACGCCTGCCCTAGCAGAGCGGAGGCTTCTGGACGTGCTGGCTGCAGCTGAAGGAGGAACCGGCTCTGAGAGGAGGGCGGAGGAAGGCTCAGGGCAGAAAACCATGAACCAGATGACACTATCAAGGAAAACTTAACAGCTTTCTATATCATAACCAGAAACATTAACCAACTTTCAGAAGTAGAACAGAATCTACTTGAACATGGGTCAATACATATTGGACTTAACGCTGCTCTCTGTGGCCCAATAAAAATCTTTTAAAAATTGTTGTGATAAGATATACATAATATAAAACTGACCATCTTAGCCATTTTTAAGTGCCCAGTTCTGTGACAGTAAGTCTATTCACACTAGTGTGCAGCTGTCAACAATATCCATCTCTAGAATGTTTTTATTGGAAAATAAAATTGTACCCATTAAACATTCACTCCCCATTCTTCCCTCCCTCCAGCCTCTGGATACCACCCTTCTACTTTGTTTCTATGAATTTGACTACTCTAGGTTCCTCATGTAAGTGGAAACACGTGGAAACATGCAGCATTTGTCCTTTTGTGTCTGGCTTATTTCACTTAGCATAATATCTGCAAGGTTCAGCTGTGCTGCAATCCGTGTCAGAATTTCCTTCCTTTTCAAGGCTGAATAATATTCCACTGCATGAATAGACATATTTTACTTTATGCATTCGTCTGTTGCTAGACACAGGTTGTTTCCTGCCTTTTGTCCTGAATAATGCTGTTATGAACATGGGCGTGCAAATACCTGCTTGAGTCCTGCTTTCACTTCTTTTGGGGGATATATCTAGAAGTGGAGTTGCTGGATCATCTGACAATCCTATGTTTAATTTTTTGAGGAACTGCCATGCCAGTTTCCACAGTTTTTACACCATTATACATTCCCACCAGCAATGTACAAGGGTCCCAATTTCTCTACATCCTCCATCACAGTCTTTTTTGATCCATCTTAAATGTGACACAGGTTAGTATAGCTTACCTGGCATTTTTGGTGGTGCATGTATCTTACAAAGACTTTGTGAATTTTCCTTTGAGTACAGGTGATTTGAATTGTGATATCTGTACTGTAAAATGGTAAGATTGATTGGTCTTGCTTTTGGTGGTCTATACCCTGTTTTCTTGGCAATACTTGTGAATAGTGGCCTAGTGGCCAAATATAACTCAGCCTTGCTCCCAGAGAAAAAGAACATCCTAACTTGCTGGATTAGAATTTCTAACCTCTCTTTAGAAAGAAGTTATGGTTCACTTTGCTCCAGACTGTTTGTAGCATACCATGGATGTAGGCAACATAAACTACTCACAAATGCCTTTCTGTTACTTGAAATTCAATGATTTTAAGCAAATATGGACACGAAAATATAATAGTAAAAGAAAAGAAAGTGGGAAGGAAAGGGAGAGAAAAGGACACTGTAGGCTGGCAGTGGTGGGAGCTGTGGACCTTCCCTCTGATGAGGTGGGGTGGGGTGGGCAGATAGAAAGCTTTTCCGGGTTCCTCCCTGCCAGCCTCCCCCTGCCCAGGGCAGGTAGGGCTCTTGCAGCGGAGCCATTGGAGATATCACAGGATGTACAGGAACCACCTCTCCAGTTGGGCTGCCCATCATTGATGTCTGCATTTTCAATTTCCTGATATTTAAAGAGCATGAAAAATATAACTGGGGTATGTTATTTTCCAAATTGATTTTTATATTTCTTTAATTTTACTTAATTACATTTTCTAAATGGGAATCCTTTACCTCTGCCTTTATGAAGTGTTTTCTGAACCAGCTATACCTGACTCTTCCTGGCTCCATTTGATTTTTCTGAGGAGGCACTCAGGATGTAAGCTCCCGACAGCCTCTCCCCTGAGCTGGCAGAAAGGGGACCTCAACCAGCCAGGAATCCACCCCACCGAGGGAAAGAAGTCAGCCTAGAGCATGCAGCTGCCTGCCTTCAGCCCAGGCACGACCCAGCTTTAGACATGACCATTGACCTGGTTATCAATTCCATGGGAGCTTAGATGGGGTACAGTGAACTTGGGTTAAGTCTGTGCAAAGAGTGTCAAATTGCCCATGAACTTGAAGTAAGCAATCCAGGGCCTGGCCTAGTTTGACAAGTGTCTTTGCAGCCAGTGACTCTCATTGTTTACCATTGTGATGACTCCCTTCTCCCATACACGTTCTCCAGACAAGTTCTTACGTGACCGGGAGGACGGAAGGGATTTAGAGGCTGCCCTCCTGCTCAGTCCTTGGGAACTTGTACTGACTTGGCTAAGAGGCACCTACTTGAAACCACAATATTCAGCAATGCATGTTCACACACAGACCTTGGAAATCTAAAGTGTTGGCCTTCCATGATTGATTAAAATGTCCAATGCTTTTTGAAAATTAACAAGTTTCTTGTTTTTTTTTAAAAAAAGCAAACTATACAGAAGGGTAAAAAGTAGAAGCTCCTATGACCCCTTCCCTCAACCCAACTTCCCGGTGTTGGGTGTGTATGCTTCCAGTTACATTCCATACATACATACTCATATACACACATATTCACACGCTGTTTAAAAGAAACCAAATAGGTCATACTGTGCATACAGCTATACCATATGCTTTTATCATGCAATGTGTCAGAGATATCTTTCTATGTTAATTCAGTTTTGTTTTTAAAGAAAAAGGTGTAACAACAGGAAAAGTCATCAGCTTTCTCATAGGTGCCTATTCAGATGAAGTTGGGAACCTCAGCTGAGCCAGAGGGATTAGCTGAGAATTGCTGGTGCACCTGACCCTGGGCTGCGAGCCCCCTGGCCACTGCCACCTGCCCCACCCTCCCACGGGGACGCCTACCACAGGACTGTGGCATCTTATTGGGTGCCCATGTGCAGGCATGGACTCCTGGAAGGGAAAGTCATGTTCGTGGCCAGTTTGACAGAGAAATGAAAACATGGGCAGGCCTCCTGGCTCAGGAGCTATCCTGGGTTTGGCAGAAGGACTGCAAGCAAATGCTGTCTGGTTTAGCGGATGCTGATGCCATTTCCCCTTATGAGCGGTCCAACGTCAGCTGCCAGGCAGAATCTCCAATGGCTTCTCATTTGTTTGTGGTCCAGACATGTTAGGGGGTCAAATTGCTAGAGTCCTGGTTGTTTTGTCCCTATCTGTAGTGTGGTGGCATCTTGCTACTGTTCTTTTGGGATATAGGGGGATGTGGGGAGCAGGGGGAGCTTTGATGTTGTACGTAATGATTAGAAAGGAACTTGAGTCTGACATATTCCTTTGGAAAGTCATAACTGGAACAATTTCAGAGGTTAATTCTCTCAATAACACCCTCTCTTCTAAACTGCCTCTCTGTGATGGTAACTTCTAGACCTTCCTATCTTTTGCCCCGACCTCTCCTGCAAACTCCTGATCTATTGGACCAACCTCCTTCTCTGGATTCCCATGCCCCTCAAATCTAATATGTTCAAAAGTAAGGCTATTATCTTTACCTATTTCTTATTGCCGCCCATCTGGTCTCTTAAGAGAAACTGCTAGATCATTCTTAATTTCTTCCTTGCTTTCCTCTCTAATTGTTTAACAAGTCCTATTAATTCTACCTCAAAAATGTCTTTCAAAATAGCTCCTCTTTTTTCTTTGGGACTGAGTCTCACTCTGTTATCCAGGCTGGAGTT
Source organism: Lepilemur ruficaudatus (assembly GCA_963574885.1). Taxonomy (NCBI): domain Eukaryota; kingdom Metazoa; phylum Chordata; class Mammalia; order Primates; family Lepilemuridae; genus Lepilemur; species Lepilemur ruficaudatus. Next base: position 27,511 of record CAUYRT010096612.1, read on the forward strand.
CAGTGGTGTCATTATAGCTCACTGCAACCTCAAACTCCTGGGTTTGAGCCTTCCAAGCAGCTGGGACTACAGGTGTGAACCACCACACCTGGCTAGTTTTTAAAAAAATTTTTTTTGTAGAGACAGGGTCGCACTGTGTTGCCCAGGGTGGTCTCAAACTCCTGACATCAAGTGATCAGCCTGCCTTGGCCTTCTGAAGTGCTGGGATTACAGGTGTGAACCACCGCGCCTGGCCTCTCTCCTTTCTTCTGTCCCCTCTGCCACTGCCTCTGTTGAGACTCATCTCCCAATTCAATAAATGTTTATTAAATGCTACCACGTACTAGATGCAAGCGTCCATAATTTAGTGACCCCATTTAACCTCCAGGGGAATCTTACTAATTTACAAATCTGCTTGTAACTCTTCTGTCAGAAACCCACATTCACTCCTTGCTGCCTAGGATTCAATCCGACTTGACTGGACAAGGTCTCTTCACATCATTCACTCCATCTCTGCAGTCTGACCCTCCCCTTTCCCCTCAACCTCAGGCTCTGAGGTCACATCCCAGTGGCACCCACCAGGTCCCAAGCTCTCGGATGTTTCACAAATTGTTTTTGCACGTGCTGCTTCCTCAACTTGGAACACGTGAAGCCCCTTTTAAAGATTCTGCTCAAACACTGACTCCTTTGGCAAGTCTTCACCTGTGCTCTGGTTTCTCTTCCCTTCTCTGCATTCCTACGGCACTGTGCACAGAGCTCCATTACGAACCTACTACCCCCTTGTACTGCACAGTTTGCTCACATCTTGGACTCCCCACCAGCCCCAGCTTCCAGGCTGGAAGCTGAAGGCAAGGACTGCATCTTCTCCATATTAGTATCCTGGCATTCAGCTCGATGCCCGGCACATAGCACTAAAATCAGTGGGTACCAGACTGGTCAACTTCGGGATTGAATGTTGCTTTATACCAAACAGAGTTTCTGAGGAAAGCTGTACTGATACCTGAACATATTAGTTGCAAGTGACAAAAATCCACCACTAACTAGCTTAAGCACCAATTGGGTTATACAACTGGCAAATCAAAGGGTAAAGCTGGATTGGGGGGCCCAAACAATGACAATGCAGACAGGGCTCTCTCTTACCACCATCTCTCAACTCTGGTTTTCTTTACAGATTGGTCTCATTTTTTTTCCTGTTGAAGCCTGGTGCTCTAAACCCATGGCATTACAGTTTATGATCTCTCTTAGCACATAAGCATTACATTTCAAGGGTGGTCAGCTTGGCCTATTTGGGCATATACTTTGACAAATCATGGTGGATAGACAGATGAAGTAGCATTGTTGGCCAGGCTTGGGTCACGTGTCCACCCCTGTGGACCGGTAGGTGTCCACTCCCGATGGAGCATTGTGAATGACTAGGTCTGTGGGAATGACACAAGATAGGGCAGTTCTCCAACAGAAAGAGAAGCACTGGATAGAGGAAAGCATCAGATGTCCACTCTGGTTGCATGTTGTATTAGGATAGTATTTCCAAGGACTTGTCATTAACAAAAAAAAAATTTCATTCAATTTGTCTGTTAGCTCTCAGTATAGCTGAGGTTTATGAGTGGCCCATTTTATTATATCAGAAGCAGAATAGTTTTAAGACAGTAGTTACTTGTCTTAAGTCCATTTTCTGCTGCTAAAACTGAATACCACAGACTGAGTGATTTATTTAGCTCATGGTGGTAGAGGCTGGGAGGTCCAAAATCATGGTGCTGGCATTTGCTGAGGGCCATCTTGGTGCATCATCACATGGCAAAGGGCATCACATGGTAAGACAGAGCAAGTGTGCTAGCTCAGGTCTCCACCAGTCCCAACGTGGGGCCTCGCCTAATGATTTTATCTAATCTTAATTACCTCCCAAAGGCCCCACCTCCAATCAACATATGAATTTGGGGATTAAGTTTCCAACACATGAAATTTGGGGGACACATCCAAATCATAGCCATATTCTAGCATAATACTACTCAAATGGCAATGTGCACATGAATCTGCCTGTTAAAACGCAGGTTCTCATTCAGTAGGTCCGGGGTGGGACCTGAGATTCTGCATTTCTTATAAGCTTGTGTTAATCTGCTCTGGCTGCCATAATAAAATAATGTAGAATGGGTGGCTTAAAACAACAGAAATGTATTTTCTCATAGTTCTGGAGGTTGGAAGTCCAAGATCAAGGTTGTTTTTGGCTTGCCAGTAGCTACCTTCTTTCTGTGTCCTCACATGGCCTTTCTTCTGTATGTGTATGGAGAAAGAGAGACCTCTGGTGTCTCTTCCTCTTCTTATAAAGACACCAGTCCTATTGGACTGTGGTCCCATCCTTGTGACCCCGTTTAACCTTAATTACCATCTTAAAGACCTTATCTCTAGTGTCACATTGGGGGTTAAGGATTCAACATACGAATTTTGAGGGGACAATAATTCAGTCCATAACAAAGGTTAAAGTCGAATCTGTGCACTGCAGCATCAGCATCGCCTGCCTCGCCGGCAGTGCTAAAGTGGTGAGCTGGAGGTGCGTCTAGAGTTGCAAGGCGGCGAGAACTAGCTGGAGCTGAGAACCCCACACTGGGAGGATCCAGAAGGACTGGGGTGGATTCTCTTAAGAGTCTGTGGGTATTGCTCTCTGAGTAAGTCTCCAGTGACTAGTAAGACAAAAAGTGTCTCCAATTTGGTGATTAGTAGTTGTTTAGTTATTTTCAGAAAGGTTTGAAAGTTCGATTTCATAATGGCTTTTCTTCAATTTTGACAATGTGTGATTGTGGAATGCTCTTTAAGCACCGCATGGCTCCAGCCCTGCTAAGGGGAAGTCTGCCAGTGAAGCTACTACTCTGGAAAGGGGGCTGGTCCCCCCCCCCCCCGGGTTCTGAGTCTTAATTTGCTGAGCTTTATATTTATTATAATAGTTAAACAGCAGCACAGGAAGTAGGGGCTGGAGCCAGGGTGGAAAACTATTACATTACCTCCAGATGTCAGTTACTCTGCTCACAAAATTGTTGCCAACCTGTTGCATTCAAGGCACTGCTTTGAGAGTTTCACTGATTCATTATTAACTCACTGATCCTCAGAGGCTGGTACTATTGTTACTGCCATTTTGCAGATGAAGAAACTAAAGCACTTGCCCAAGGTCACTGTTCTGGGCTGAATTGTGTCTCTTCAAATTCACATGCTGAAGCTCTGACCCCCAGTACCTCAAAATGTGACTGTATATGGAGATTAGGTCTTTAAAGAGGTAATTAAGTGAAAAAGAAGCTGTTAGGGTGGGGCTCTAATCCAGTACGGCTGGTGTCCTTGTAAGAGGAGGGACGCTCACAGAGGAAAGGCCATGTGAGGACACAGTGAGAAGGCGGCCACCTGCAAGCCAAGGAGCCAGGCCTCAGGAGAAACCACACCTATGACCTTGATCTTGGACTTCCAGCCTCCAGAACTGTGAGAAAATAAATTTTTGTTATTTAAGCCACCTAGTCTGTGGTGTTTTGTTATGGCAGCCTGACGCTTCCTGTCCTAGGCTGGTGATGAAGACAGACCCTTAAGGGACCAGAGCAGTCAAGAGTCTGGAGGGGAGAGACCCTGGCACATTCGGGCAGCTGTGATTCCAGCGGTTGAATCTTGCTGGGTGGTCAAGTGGGGTGGTGGGAGTGGCCAAGGCTGTGTCACACAGGATCCAGATCGTGTCAGGTCTTGGAGGTCAAGTTGAAGAGTGACAGTTTGGAGGTAGAGTTTCCAGAAGAAAAGTGGGATGAGTTATAGTGTGGAGAAGGATTAGCAGGGAGAAGAGGGGCTTGGAAGGCCCATTGAGGAGTCAGTGGCAGAGACCCAGGTAGGGGACAGGGGCGTGGATGGAGAGCAAGGCACACATTTAATAACCATTCCTCCCAGGGGCCCCTTGTGGTCCTTACAAGGGAATGAGGCTTTTTAAAACAGGCCCTGCATTGTGGTTTGTTGGGGTAGCATGAGGTGGCACAGGATGCTAGGGCGAGTTTTCCCCTGTCTGGTAAGAGCAATTTCTGGGGAGTGAGCACAGGGGCACAATCACAGCCTACTGGAACCTCAAGCTCCTGGGCTTGAGCAATCCTCCTGTTTCAGCCTCCTGAGTAGCTAGGACTATGGGCATGTACCACTACACCTGGAAAATTAAAAAAAATTTTTTTGTAGAGATGGGGGTCTATGTTGCTCAGGCTGTTGTCAAACTCCGGGCCTCAAGCAATCCTCCCATGTTGGCCTTCCAAAGTGCTGGGATTACAGGCGTGAGCCACCGCACCTGGGCTGGCAGTCTGGAAGTTTTTTTCTTTACATGCCCCCCCACTCCACACAGAGTTGCTTGAGTAAAGATGCCATTCATTGATAAAAGCCTGCTTAGTTGGTATAGGAAACTTATGGAGCAGAACTTGCTAGATCAGTTCTATAGAGAGAAAATCCCAGACCCCGCCAGTCATCCAAGGCAGCATGCAGGACACATAAGTGCCACCTACATGGCTCCCTCCTGCTGCCCCTGCCCTTTTAAAGTATCCTCCCACCCATCCCTCCTGCCACTGGCCACTCAGCATTTTTCAATTCTCTTTGTGAGGCCACAGTGACAGCCAATGGGTTTAAGAGATGAGAGTTTAGTCATCGCCCCACAGCTCCCCTTCCAGGTTGTAACGTGGGGGTTCTGAAGCTGGGATCTGCAAAAGCCATCTTTTTATTTTGAGCCTCTAACTGAAATTTGGCATTTCCTTCAATCCCGAACGTAGGCAACAAACTACCATAGTGGTAACAATGCCGTGCCTTTTCCAGCAGGAGAAATCATAGAAATTTTTGTATCACCTTTGTTGCGGATGTCTCAAGATGTCATTTATACTTATTACCACAGGGTTATTATTAGACTCGTGCCCAAATTATGTTATTTCACAATTTCTGTTAATGAGGAAGTGTGGAGGGGCCTAAAGTTAAGAACCTGTCTATGTCCGGGGTGTGACTTCAACGTCTGAGAAGCTTCCCCAGCAAAGATGACTGTGCCCTGCCCTGTGGAGTAGAAAGCTGGGACTTTGACTATCGTTTGTGTGAGTGGCGACAGACCTAGAATGGATGGTTTCTGTGAAAAATCTTGGTCGTGGCCCCGGGCGAGGCCTGGTCTGCCTGGGCAGCGCTAGCGTGGCCCCCGGCTGGGAAGCTCCTCTCTTCCCTCGGTTGGTTATCTAAGCATTTGGAATTGACTCTCACCGGACACACAGACTCAGTGAAAATATATCTGGAAACTATTTGCCACCTAATTCTCCACCCCGTGATAGAGTCCTCTCCAACCTAAGTCTGCCAGGTGTCCCCCACCAGCACACGACCACTCGCGGCAGCCCAGCCACACCGCTCACGCAGCCCAGTTCAGGCTGCTGTCCTCTGACACACGATGCTCTCTCTGACCCAAATGCCCTGCTCTAGGCCATCGGTCCAGCTCCTGCTATTCTCCTGTTCCCAGGCACTTCTTGGCTGAAGCTTTACTTGTTTTTTAAAATTCATTGAGGCGAAATTCACATAACAAACTTAACCATCTAAAATGAACAATTCCATGGCATTTAGTACATTCACAATGTTATGCAACTATCCTCTCTACCTGGTTCGGGAAACATTTCCATCATGCCAAAATAAAACCCCACACTCATTAAGTAGTCACTGCCCATTCCGCACTCTCCCAGCCTCTGGCAACCACCAATCTGCATTCTGTTTCTATACATTTGTATATTCTGGATATTTCACATAAGTGGGATTCTATGTGACCTTTCTGTCTAGTTTCTCTCAGCATAATGATTTCCAGGTCCATGCAAGTTGTAGTATGCAGCGGTGATTCAGTTCCTTTCAGGGCTAAATAGTATTCTCATGGTGTGTGCACCATGACTTGTTTATCTCTTCATTTGTTGGTGGACATTTGGGCTGTTTCCACCTTTTGGTTCTTGCGTGTAGTGCTGCTATGAACGTCTGTGTAACATAGATTTGTTTGAATGTCTGTTTTCAGTTCTTTGGGGTATATAACTAGGAGCAGATTAACCGGGTCATATGGCAACTCAGTGTTTCACTTTTTGGGGAACTATCAAACTGCTCTCCACAGCAGCCGGACCATTGTACATTCACACCAGCAACGTATGAGGGTTATGACTTCTCCACGTTCTTGTTTAAGACTTGTTATCTGAACCTTTACTTTTTGGGGAGACAGGCATGTTTCTTCTATTTATTTTGTAATTGTTGGGCAAAAAGTAGTTTAGTCTTTTCAGCTGAACTTGTCAATCATGCATAGAAATCATGTAAGGTACATTTTGGTGAGCAGGAAATCTGATTTAACTAATTAAAAGGGGTTTGATGATGTTTTTCCAATTATTTCACTTACTAAAATGTGTGCTGAAGCTTTACTTTTTAGAGTTTTCAATACCTTCCGTTTGTGCCCACCTCTGACTCTCTCCCACCCGTGCCTAATCCGTGCCTGCAGCACTGCTCTTATCACACTGGATTGTGATTCTCTGTTCACTGGTCTCCTTCCATTGTTAGACCTGGTAGCGCTAGGCTGGGGTTGCTCCCAGGCAGAGACGCCCCGGCACCTGCAGAATGAGCACTGACTGGCCCCTTAGTAGACGGCAAAAGGTGTGAGGAGGGCACGTGGGCTCCCCCTTGTGGTGAGCAGGAATAACCTACCTACTCTCTCACCTTCCCTGGTCGTGACGCTACCACCACACACTTTGTTGGCTTCACGGGAATGAAACAAAGACAAATGAGACACCAGATGGGCAAGCATGCGAGCTCTTTGGAGAAAAGAGACTGTGTAAATCCAAGTCTTTCTTTTATTGAAGAAACAAGGCAGATGACTCCAAATTGTATTCGCTTTATTGTGCTTGAAAAAAAGTCAGTTCAAATCACAGAAATGGCATTCGGTGACATCCGAATGAATCATCATGCAATAAATGTAAAGCTTCTGGGCACACTGTGACTCTGGTGTGCTGCACCCGTAGTCTAGTGACGAGGTGAACGTGTGCCCCTGAATGACTAAGCCTTTTCTTTTCAATAGTTGTCTCTTGCTGTAAAATTGGGGAAGCGTACGAGTTCTTCCTCCCGCCCACGTAAGAACATTCGCTCACTTCCCATGTACCAAAAGACACCCCGAAAGTGCTACTGCCCCCACTCCCAGCAAAGCAAAGGTAAATAAAATCTCATCCTGCTCTTATTGTGTCCACATGTCCGATGACATGTTATAAAGCTTCATATGTGGAGTATTTTGGAAGAAAGAAATCTCAGTAGGAAGGAATATCAAGATTGTTTCCTGGAACACAGGAAAGATACAGGTAAGAGCAGTTATACGCTCTTTATTTGGGTTTTATTTGGTCAGTTGGGTCCCATCCTCAAATGAAGAGCTAGATATTTTTTAGATGTGTTGGCAGTTTTAGGGCTCTTATAACACTGATTTTTCTAGTACCAAGAGAAAGACAGTAAGTTAAATCAGAGAGAAGCATTTGACTATGAGCTTTTCTCAACCGAAGTTACAATAGTCCCCCCTTATCTGTGGGGGATATGTCCCAAGACCCCCAGTGGATGCGTGAAACCTCGGATAATACTGAATCCCATATACACTGTGTTTTTCCTATACACACACACACCTATGATGAAATTTAATTTATAAATTAGGCACACTAAGGGATTAACAACAGTAACTAATAAAATAGAACACTTATAAGAATATGCCAGCATCACTACTCTTGCACTTCGGGGTCATTAAGTTAAATAAGAGTGACTTGAGCACACATACTGTGACACTGTGACAGTCAGCTTGGGAACAGGAGAGCTGCTAAGTGAGTAACAGGTGGGTAGCATAGACAGTGTGGATCTGCCCGACAAAGGGATGATTCACGTCCCAGGCAGGACAGAGGGGGATGGAGTGGGACAGTGTGAGATTTCATCATGATACTCAGAATGGCACATGATTTAAAATATATGAATTGTTTATTTCTGGAATGTCCCGTTTAATATGTTCAGACCTCAGTTGACCACATGTAACTGAAACCATGGAAATCAAAACCTTGGATCAGTGGGGACTACTGTATTTCACCACTAAAAAAAAAAAAAACACCTAGAAAAATGGGCTTTCTGTATGGGAGAGGCCTCTCCAGGATATGAGAAGAATGTGGGCTCTGCAGTCAAAGGCCTAGGTGGGAGCCTCTACCTGCTGCTCCCTTGTGATGCTCCAGCACACAGTCTTGGAACCTCAGATTGCTTCTCTGGGCCTGTCTTCCCTGTCTATCCTCCCTTCCCACCTTTGGGAAATCTAAATAATTAAACTAAAGGAATGTCAGCAGCTTATTGCATTGTTTTCAGATCACAGGTTCTGCCCCTGAACTACAAAGTCCCATTCTTCATTTCTGAGTGGGCATGGACTATTCATTATCAAGGTCTCTTCTTGTTGTTAATACTGTGTGAATGTTGGCATCGTCGCTGGAGTTGCTGTTAAGTTTGGTGGTTGTCCCTGGAAACCCGAGCCTAAACATCTGTTTTACCCACGTTTATGTCTGTGTCACGTTGGCAGCCGGGATTCCCCTCCTTTGAAGGGATCTGGCTAAACTTGGCGCAACCCAATTGTGGTCTCATCCCTTCCATGACACCCGAGGCTCCCACGGGCTGCCCCCGCGTGCCTCCCTAGGCCGCCCCACACCTGTGCTCACGTGCTGTTTTCACCCTGCATCAACCCTGGTTCAAGGCGCAGCTCGCCTTACACACCCGGCAGTGAAGACAGGTGTGCAGGCCTGGGTGAGGGTCGTGCTGGCAGTGCGCTGGGGGACCCCCCAACACTTGCTTTCTCACTTCTTTTATCCTCCTCACCTTCCCTTTCCCAGGCAGCAATTAACAACAAACCCTAGGCCATTCTGTCCGCACAGGTCTCAGCTTGTCATCAAACATTTTCCCATCAAAAACAGCCTTCCCTCCCCAGGAGGAAATCTGGCCAGTGGATTTTCCCCAGCTCAGCACCCTTAAGCCTCAGGGGCTCAGGGCTGGGGAGGTAATTCCAGGGTAGCTTAATAAAATCTGCCAGGATTTGTGAACAGCTCGGATGTCCACTTTAAAACCCACAACCTGTGTTTGGCATTTTCGATAAAATGCTAAAGCAGGTGGCTTTCCACGGTCACGGTTTATTATCCAAGCGTTCTCAGGCACGCTCTTTCCATCTCCCCTGCTCTGTGCGCTTCCTCCTGCTGTTCGCTGCGAAAATGACCATCTGGCTCGGACTTCTTACAGATGACCACTAGAGGGCACATGCCTCCCGGCTCAGAGGCCCTTTCTGCTGCCAATTCCTGGGGCTTTGCTGCAGAAAAAGACAGTTTTTGTTTGCTTGTTTGTTTGTTTTCCCTCAGAAACAGGAGGAAAGCACTTGAAATTCCCTGGATGTAGCTAAGACATTTTCTGCAGCATTCGTCTGTGAAATGCTGGCTGCAAGAAGCAGACATTCTGGCAGGTCGAGGAAGGACGCTATTCTCTGCTCCCATCACTCATTCCCACCGAGGGGAGGAGAGAAGGGCTGCAGAAAGCTGCACAAATGAGTTTTGGCCTTTCCAAGATTACTAAAGAAATATGCTTGTAGGTTGCATGCATGTTTTCAGGCCTCATGGTATAGTGAAAATAATGTTTTGGAATTAGACGTATACTTGAGATTTATTTCCCATACCTGGGCTTCCTGCCCAGACAGTGAGCTAGCGTGGGCTGCTGCTCCCTCGCCCAGGTCAACCCTGGAGAAGCTCCAATATTAACTTAAAGGGAGGTGGACGAGAGGTTAAGGATGCCAAGTGACATGGGAGTGTTTTTTGGGTAGGGTTACTTGGAAAGTCCCTTGGTCTCTGATACTCTGGAGGGAAAGATAGAGACAGTGATGGCATTGAGATATTAATCAGGGTAAATAAACGTGAGTATGGGTCAAACGTTAGGAGTGACCAGGATAAGATCAAAATTAGAATACTTAACTTTTAGGCTAAGGTAAAAGTTTAATGGGAAGTGGAAATCAAAAAAAAAAAATTAAATCCTGTATTATGAATGAAAAGTCTGAACCAAGATGCTGAAATAAGTCCTCACAAAATAGTAGTTACATACGGCTCAGCTTCCGCGCTTACTAACTCTGTGATCTTGGGTTGAATGTATACATTTTTCTGAGCCTCGGTGCCGACATCTCTAAAATGGTAAAATTTCTATGGTCGCAAGATTGCTGTACCGATTCAGTGCTGTGACGTACATGAAAGATCCCTCCTGTGCCTGGCTCGTGGGAGATGGTCAGCCTCTTACTTCTCGTCTCTCTTTTCCTTCTTCAGCATGTTTAGCATCTAAACACTTATTCATTCAAAAATATTTCCTGAGTGCCTGTATCAATTAGGTCATGTTCCACTTCAAGTGACAGAAAACTTGACCTAATCATGATTATACAGGTAATATAGTGAGAAGGTATGATCTCATCACAGAAGTCACGCAGTGGGGCAGTTCTCGGCCTGGTTAACGCAGAGTCTCTGCAGAATCATTAAGTCTCGAGCTCTTTCCTCCATACTTTGGCTCTGCCATCCTCAGCAGGTTGACTTTTGTCCTTGTGCACTTGTCATGGATGTAGGATGGCCGCTGTCCCACTCACCTGAAGACAGGCATGGGCTCTTTCCTCTCCTGCAACTCTTTAGAATTTTCCTGAAACTATTTCCCAGACATCACCCCACAGACCTTCCTTTATGTCTCATTAACCAAAATTGGGTCGCTTTGCCTATCTCTAAATCAGTCCCTGGGAAAGTGAATGGGTTTCCATGATTGGAACAGACCAGTCATGATTCACTCTTAGGCCTCCCTTGGTCTTCTGGAGTTCCTGATACTAGAAAAAAATTCACGTTCCATTAGATAAAGGTTGAGTAGGCAACCAAGACTGTTTTCCAGGCACTGCAGTCGGTATTGAGCATATAGTAGTTAATAAGTCAGATGCCATCTCTGGGGAGCTTATAGTATGAGAGGTCACAGACAAGTAAACTGGCATTAATATGGTATTAATGCTATGCAGGGAGAACTTGCAGTTGGTGGTCAGGGAAGACTTCCTGGAGGGGATGTTGTTTGAGTTCTGAAGGATAAACTGGCGGGGATAGGAGTAGAACAAGAGCCTGAATGAAATCCTGGGGACAACAGCGATTATGACATGTTCTAGTAACTGAAAGAAGTTCACTGTGGAAGGGAGGCTGGGTGGTCAGCAGAGGTGATCATGAAGGCCTTGGAAGCCACTGGAATTCTGTTGTGTTGGCAATGGGTCAGGTACATTTAGCACAATGTTCTTTAAAATGTGGGGTGTGAAATCCATATAGTGGTTCATAATCAGCATATAAAAATAAAATAATAAGGGCAAATTCTTACGTGGTAATTACTATATTCAAGGCACTGCTTTGAGAGTTTTGTGCATTTATTATTAATTCATTGATCCTCAGAAGTTGGTGCGATTATTATTCCCATTTCGCAGATGAAGAAACTCAAGCACCTGCCCAAGGTCATTCTGTTATGGGTTGAATTATGTCCCCACAAATCTGATATGTTGAAATCCTAACCCTCAGTACCTCAGAACGTAATTGTATTCAGAAATAGGGACTCTGTAGATGTAATTAGTTAAAATGAGGTCACACTGGCGTGCGGGGGCAGAGATTGGAGAGGTACATCTAATAAGCTGAGGGCCACCAAGGGTTGCCTAGAATAAACACTCAGCAGGTACTTAATGAGTATCTGTCAAATGACTATTGCAGGAAATATGGTGAGGAATATGAATGAACTATAGTCGGACGATGGTCATTGTTGAGGCCCTTGCTCTAACACCTACCCCCTCCCACGGGCCCCTGGCTGCGCGCCTCCCCTGCGTCCCTTCCTCCTCTGTGACTCTACAGTCCTATGTCTGCCTCTCCTATTCATTACACACCAGAGGAAAAGGACACTGGTGGCAAGTTGTGTGGCCTCTGCTGAATCATATCCCTTCCGACAACGAGCCGAGCTCTATTAACAGCTCCGAGTCAGCTGCGGAGGCGTGTGTGACAGTTGTGGATGCCCCGAGCCCTGTTCCCCAGCAAGGGATTATAGCAGTGTGCACAAATCCTTGTCTGCTAAAATCACAGCACTCTCTCCGAGTGACTGACAGAATTAAACACGGTCTAGACTGATGGGAAGTCCAAGAGGAATTTACAGCCCAACACAAAGAAATGTAAATTTTGTTCTCATTGAAACCATTCCTGCACTACCATCGATTTCTTCTTCTAGGTGTCAGGATTAATTCAGCCTTCTTTACTAGGAGGTTGACTCAATCCCTGGCAGGCCCTGGCCTAGCCAGGCTCTGAGCCGCCAGACCTCGTCGCTTCTTCATGAGCACTCTGCCGGGGGTTTGTGGCTCACAGACCCATTGTAACGATCCAGCTGTCGCCTGAGTTGTGTTTTTGGGGAGATTGTCCCTATACCTGAGTGATGCAGACAGGAGACCATCTAGGGTAACCGACTGTCTCAGTTTGCCTGGGTCTTTTCCAGTTTTCACACTGAAAGTTCCATGTTCCAGGAAACCACATCAAGAGAGTTGGCCACTCTAGCATGTCCCCCTTCCCCCCAAATGGATTGTAAGCAAAATCCAGACTGCCTGCCTGTGAATTAGGACCTGGGCACTTACTAACTGCAAGCTACTCCACCCTCTCTGTGTCTCAGTTTCTCCATCTGTAAAATGGGGATAGTGAAAGTACCTGTCTCATGAGCTTGCTTTAAAGATTTGAAAAGAACACTCCCCCCCCAACATATACACAATACTTTTCCAACTCTTACTAGCTGGAGAAGGTACTCGGGGAAATGCGAGCAATCATTATTGTCACGTCTCCGTCTGCAGAAATGGGATCCTTCCATTTTCTGGACCCAACCTTTTTTCCTTGGCATTGAGGGTGGATGGCAGAAAGAATCCTTCTGCTTTCTACGGATGATCATGACTAGATGTTTCCAATGGCAAGATGTGACCTCCCCCCACCTTATCCTTCTATGTTAAAGATAACACAAATCCAGAAATAAAGTGTATAGTTTCATGAATTACTAAGTAAGGCAATAAAACTCTTGTAATGAACATCTGTGTTGGAAGATAGAACTTTGCCACCCACCCAGGAGTCCTCCACCGCCCTGTCCAAACTCTACTCTCTTCTCTCCCCAAGAGTATCCCAATATTTATTGTATCCAGAAATGCTCCATTTTGTTGTCGTCTTCATGGCAAAAGAAGGTGGCGTTGTGGTGCTATTCAATCACAACTCTCCTACTTCATTTAGGAAATAGAAGGGCCCGTGTCTTCTTATTAATTTATTTTGGGGGGGGGAGGGCAGAAGAGCAAAAAGCATCATTTCTAAAAGAAAGGATTTAAGCAGGGATTTGCAAATGTTACCTTCCTTTTTGTGGCTGTGCATACTGTCGCCTGGAAGGGGCGCATGGGTCTCAGTGTATGTTGCTTAAAGAAAATAGATGATAGTCACAGACCATTAAAATCCCATCTGCTTTCTATAAAGTGGAAAAGCCATTACTGCTGAGTCAGGGGGGTCTCAGGCCCACGTTGAGGAAGATGTCGCCTACTGGTTTTTCCTTTGCATCTTTGCAGCTTGCAAAGGGTAAATCATCCCCTTATTTTTTCTATTAGATCAGCGCTTTGTACACCAAACCATGCTTCTCCCCAAACCACTGTTACTGTATAACGTTCCTAATACTATTTTGAACGATCCTGAAAAGAATACAGGGCCCAGTGGTTATGGTATTAATTGTTAGATCCAGAAATGGAGAGGCTCGGTGGGTGTGGAAAACTGGGACTTCAGACTTGAGTCACACAGACAGGGAACATGCATCTCTGGAGAATGGGGTGTGGAAAGGAAACAGGACTTAATGGAAGAAATTATTCATTGATGGGGCAGGCAGTTAGAAATTAAGACCAGGAAGCACAATTTGAAATATGACATGGTGTGTCTGGTAGCATTAGCTTCATTTGTGTAGGTCAGAAAACCCAAATAACAGTGGTTTAAATATAATAAAGGCTAATTTATCTTCGGAGGTATGCAGTCCATATAGCAGGTATGTTGGTTCCATGGTCGTTAGGAACCTAGACTTCTACTTTTCTGCTTTGTCATCCTTAGCAAGTGAATCCTTAAGAACACTCATGGTCCAGAATGGCTGCTGAAACTCCAGCCATCACCTCCATGTTTTAGGCAGGAGGGAACAGGAAAAGGTCAACAACAGGATAGACTTGCAGCAGGATAGACTTTTAAGTCGCCATCCCAGAAGCTACACCTGCCAATTTCTCCTTCATTAAGCACACCTAGCTAAAAGGAAGGCTGGGAAATATAGACATGGCTTCAGGGAATTAAACCAAGATTCTTCTGGAAGGGTAGCCTTCCAGAGAGAATGAATGGGGGTGGATGGGCAATTAGCAAACTTTTCCACATATGATGAGACAGTGAAGTCTCATGGTTAATAATGGAGCCTCTAAATCTAAAGCCAGATTACTTGGGTTAGCATCTGGGCTCTATCACCTGCTAGCTCTGTGATCAATGACAAGCCACCTGACATTTCTAAGACACAGTTTCTTCAACTATAAAATAAAGGAATCAAGACTCTCCCAAAGGCTTGTCGTGAGAGTCTGACAGAGTGTGTAGTACAATGCTTGGCACACTGAAAGTGGTTCAAAGTGGCAGCTTTTAGTAGGATTCTGATTTAAGGGGCTTGCAAAACAAAATTTTGACAATCTTTATGCCTACCCATGGTAAAAATTAAATCCCATTCAAGTAATTAAATCCTATGTCATCCAAAGAGTCTCACTGAGGGGTTTCCAAATCTGTGTTGAGGGCTCCTTTTAAGTACAGTATCTGTAGGACCAAATGATTCGAGGTGTCTTTCCATTCCTGCGTGATGGAGTTGGGCCAGTCTGAGAGACTCCCGGTGAACTTGGGGGATGGGTCCTCCCTGACCCCATTGCTGCCAACCTGGTGGAGATGGAAGGGCAGAGGCTGCACTGACCACACTCAAATGGGCTCTACCACCGTGGGAAGCTCTGCAGCTGACGTGCTGCTTTTAGGCTTATTGTACCCGCTCCAGGAGTAAGCCCTTCCTGTTTCTGTTCTCCTTTTCTGGGATTCAGACCATTCTGCTTAGATCATCAGCCTCTTTTCGCTCTCCGGAAAGCTCTTTGTTTCCACTTTTTGGTGGACATGTTCTCTCCTGGGTTCAGGGACCCACCCTTCTTAGTCTATACTTCCCAATGTGTGTCCTAAGGAACATTAGTCTCAAACACTATTCTGTTATCAAGTATGTGTGAGAAACACTGTATACTCTGGCCCCACTTTGGGAAGTCAAAATGCACCTGAACATATTAAAGGCTCTGAGAAGTCCTGCAAAGAAATAAATTAATATTAGTCAACCCAATGTTTCCCACTAACTGAACAAACATTGGCTTAGATAGAGGTCAGCTTTAGGAGCCTGTGTACTGAACATCTCAAATTTCCTATAATTCCCAGTCACATAGTCTTTCCTCTTATGTGTAGTTTTTTCTTGTTCCTGGGGAATTCCTATTAAGTCCCTCTATTCAGCCAAGGAGACATCTCGGGTTTGGATCCCATTTACAGATCTGAGATGATAACCATTTTCTTGAAACCAATAAATGATTCAGCCTTTCCTGGTGCCACTTATAAACTCTTCCCACTTCCTTTTGTTCTCTGGGATGAGGAATGAGATCATGTTTATGAAAAGTGCTTTATAAGCTGTTAAATGCTGTATAAATGTTAGTTGTTACTATTACAATGACTCACTCCAGTGCTCCAATCCCTTTCTCCCCGGGAAGTGGCATTTTCAGAATTACAGTTTTGTAATATAAAAATAACCGAAACCTACACAATAATAATAGCCATTTAGACAAGCGGGTCCATTCTGTTAGTGTAATAAAAACATGACTGTAAAGTACACAATCAGTTGTCTGTCATATGCAGGAAGAAAGAAGTGTAGACATCACCCCCCTTGAATCCTCAGGGTATATACCCAGACACACAAACCCAGAAACCTCCACACCAACACGTCCAGACACTCAGAGCTGCCTCCTGCTTGTCTGGCCTCAAACCTCCAGGGTCGGATCCTCCAGTTACCCACAGCTCTGCAGGGGCAGCCCCCCTCGTCAGATTTCACAGGGACGGCAATCTCTGTGTCACTTGAAAACCAAGCCAGTAACCAGCCCAGGCTGACTTGCCTAAGCCCCCAAACAATGGACACGTCCTTGTTTGTTTTGGGGGACTTGAGCCTGGCTCCTCCCTGCCAATGCCGCAGTGGCTGTCAGAGGCACGCCCAGCCACAGAGCCTGGCCAGGGCTGGCAGCGAGGCATGGGTGAGGAGGAAGCCCGTTGTGCTGGCTTCGTTCCCATTGCTACTTCAGAGAAAACAGAAAGGAAAGCCAGGCCTACATCCCCGAAGAAAATCGGCCTCAACTAAAAATATTTGGCTAAGTCAGACACAAAAGACAAAAAGTGCATGATTCCACTTATATGAGATACCTATCATAGACAAAGTCATAGAGACAGAAAGTAGGATAGAAGTTGCCAGGGGCTAAGGGGAAGGAGGAATGGACAGTTACTGTTTAACGGGTATGAAAGTTTTTGTTTGGAATGATGAAAAAGTTCTGGAAATGCATAGTGGTGACAGTTGCACAGCACTGTGAGTGTACTTAATGCCACTAAACTGTCCACAAAGATGGCTAAAGGTTAAATTTTGTGTTACGTATATTTTGCGACAATGAAACAGAATAATGACAACAATAAAATATTTGGCATCAATTCCCCTAAAATGGCGTGATGCCCTGGAGACAGCTCCTAATCTGTGTTGTGTGGCAGAGACAGGGCTACTGGGGGGAGGACAAGGTGCCCTGGGTCTCCGGTCCTGGGCGAATGGGCCCTGCATGGAAAATCCCAGCCAGCGCGCCGGTCAGATCACCGCAGGTGTCCCCTAGCGCCGGGAGCTCGGGAAGGTTTGGGACGTCAGCAGGAAGTCTCCTCTCCACTTTCTTCAGTCTGAAGACAACCTGAAAAGTTCTTTTCATTTGACAGAGGCTGAAACAGCGTTGGAAAGGCTTTCTGGTTGTGCAGGCCTCCCTTCAGGCCGAGGACCCCGTGAGAGGAGCGTTTGGGACCACGGAAAGCTAACTTGGAGGAGTTGAAGCAAAACGGAGCCTACTTGGCAAAGACGGGTTTTCTGGGGTCTTTAGGCTGAGGAGGGAAAGGAGACAGGTTGGTTGCCGGCACTGAGTTGGAATTTAAGGCAGTGGCCTCTAGGTGGTGCACAGACCGTGAGAAATACCTGAGAAGAGGCAGCGATTTGATCAGCCGGTTGAGCTTTGTGGCTCCGTTCAGAAGCAGGGGATTTTATAAATATGCCACTTGCCACCCAGCTGAAAGACAGCCCCGAATCTAAACCTTCCGGACTCGATGTAAAGATGGCAGAACTTTGATCATCTTGATGACAATGGTGGGGACGCATCGCAGCCACCCGAGGATGCCAGGGAGCATTAGCGGTGGCCTTTGCTGCCAAGAGAGAGACGAAGGCGCCCACAGAAACGGTCAGCGCTTGGAGAAGAAAGAGCCTATTGTTACTCCCGGGGGAGTGTCAGCGGTGGGGGGTTTGCTGAACACGGTGGTTGAAGGGCGATTCTCTCAGCTGTCAGGAGAGAAGGCTTTCAGGTCCTCAGCTCTCTCCTCTTTTCAAGCCTGTGTCATTTCAGCAAGTGCCTCAAGCGAGCAGGAAGACAGGACAGAGGCCACCCACTTGGAAGGCAGGGCTGGAGGAGTGGGCAGCTCCTCTCATCCTTCCAGAACTGTTCTCATTTACACACGCAATTGACATGCACACATGCAAACCCATGCAAGGGCAGACTCCGCAGTGACCAGGACAACGCAGCCGTCCATTGCCGCAGAGAACGGAGCAAGTGGCTCTCCTCTCGGAGCCCAGGTTAAGCCAGCTTTTCTCCACTGTACCACCCAGCTCTGAGGGCTCAGTCATTTCACCGTCACTGAACAGGTCCAGCCACAGTTCTGTGCAAACTGGGACCACCTAACCAGTTGGTCAGACGCATTTATGGAGGCTGCAAGGGCCCCATGCTTGACTCAAGGCAGTGGGGCGAGGGATGGAGGAAGCAGACCCTTCTGGCTTAGCTTTCAGGAAGACATAGCCACTAGCCACATGTGGCTATTTAAATTAAAAGTAGCTAAAGTTAAAACATCAACTCTTAAGTTGTATTAACCACCTTTCCAGTGCTGAATAGCCACATGTGGCCAGTGGCTACCATATTGGACAGCACAAAAACCATTTCTGTCATTGCAGAAAGTTCCACTGGACAGTACTGTGGCATTTTGGGCATCTATGGGAACGAGATGAGGTCACTTACAAAGATGGCAATTGACAAAGAACGAATTAACGGGAGGTAATGACGGCTCCGACAAGTTGTGTATCTCACTGGTAAACGGTCTTCTGATTCCTACTCCAGAGTTTAGAATCACCAAGGATGGTCTTAACTCTAATCCACTAAATATGTTTGGGGGCAGGGGCGAGTGGGGTAAGTGCCAGGGGTGGTGGCGGTGGTTTTGCTATCAAGATAGAATTCAAGGTAATTTAGAATCGTATACTCTGAACTGTAGCCCCAGGCATGTGAGTGACTCATTTTTTTTTTTAATTTCAGAATATTACAGGGGTACAAACAGATTTGGTTAAATTGCCTTTGCACCTCCAAAGTCACAACAACAAGCATGCCCATCCCCCAGACAGTGGGCACCACACTGTTAGGTGTAGATTTACCCTCCTCCCCCCCTCCTGCCTGACACCCGATGAATGTTACTTCCATATGTGTTGATCCATTAGTACCAATTTAATGGTGGTATTTGTACACCATGAGTGACTCATTTCTGGTTTTGCCTTATCCATGGTATTCTCCTCCACCTTCCGCCTTTGAGAAATTCTGAGGTTGACTGCGTGTCAGGGGCTGGGCTGAGGACGTTCACACACCTCACTTAATTTTCACCACCTCCTGTGCATTGGGGACTTGAATTAGAATTGCTGCCTATCTAAAGCAGCAGATCCATTTTCTCCCCCAAATACTCCTCCTGCTCCGCCAGCCCTGGGCTGGCCCAGTTGGAGGCCTCCACTCCCCGCTCCAGGGTGGGCCTGACTGGTCCAAGAGGATTCCTTGTAGTCAATAGGCTGGGGAACCCAGCTGCAGGCGTTCTCGTCACCACAGCAACTGAATGAGTAATGGCAGGTGGCTTCTTTGGACCAGCAGGGAACCAGAGGAAGTTAGCTAAGGGCTGCTGGGAAAGGAGCTTGCTTTCTCTTAAGAGAGAGAGATTCTCTCTCTTTCCATCAACTGCTACAGCCATTTCTATGCTGCTGGACATGTGGGCAGAGCCACGAACCTCGACACTCTCAGGGAAAGGGTGCGGGAGGGCCTGGACTGTGCCACTGTGGGACCTAGCTCAGGGATGCCACCGTCAACCTCTTGATTGCTTAAGCAGTTAGCATTAGGCTTTCTGGGACTTGCAGCCCAAAGAACCCCAAGTGATCATCTCCTTCTGCAGATAATGAACCTCAGGCTAAAAGAACCTCAGTAACCTGCCCAGAGTCACCTGGCCAGTTACAAGGCAGAGCAGGATGTCAATGTAGAGGTCCTTGGCCCCAGACACCTCCTCTTTTGTTCTTGTTACACTTTCTTCCCTACATGAACTATGTCTGTGTAAAAGATCTGGGGGAGAAACCATCAAGACAAAACCCAAGGAATGACACCTTTGTGGTCACAGGAATATTTTACGTTGGCTGCTACCTGAAAATACTCAGCTTGGTTTTTATAGGCACTTGCAAACCATATGCAGACTTTAAAAATCCATTGGCAGCTACAGGTGGTGTCCTTTCTACTTCCTGCTCTTTCCTAGGGCCCTTATGAAACTCTTCTGGGCTTTTTTTTTTTAAGAGTTGATGAGAAACTTCTAGACAGAACTGCCAATAGTGGGGCCTTTCACCAGGTGAAATAAATTAAGTACCTTGATTAGGGCTCAACAAACTGAGTTCCAAGGCAGCCAGGCCTCACCTTGACCCTTTGCTTTTATTTACTGAGTGAGCTGGCAGGTGACTCAACTCCCTTCAATGCTGGGAAGCTGTGGTTGTTTCCTCGGGACTTTTCAACCTTTCGGAATTCAGCCAACACCTGGGGAGGGCTGTGATTGCATCCTCTTTGTGTCTTTGTCACTCTTATGTTGTCTCTCTGCTCTCTTCCCCAGTGGTGCCCTTGACCTTACCGTTTAATGAAGGTCATCCTCCCTGCAAATATCACATTAAATGTCTCAGGCACTGATCAACTGAGAGGATTCCTAGAAGAAAGGTCACGGCTGAAAGGCATCATCTTTCCCTGCTCCCCTTGGCAGGAGCCCTAGAGGACAGGCCTTGGGGAAGGTGGAAAGCACCCACTTGAGAAAGGCCGTGGAACAGATGGGCTCAACACCGGCAGCACCCCTGCTGTGGAACCGCACAGGAGCACTAGCTTAAACAACACTGCCGTCAAGAACTTTTATCTTTGCCTGGCGGAGGGAGCTGTTCAGCCAACGACTTGCAACACTTGCTTCATTTGCTGTCTTGGACACACTGACTGATTATTGAAGCACCACATGGGTTTGATTTTTCTCCAAATAAAAGACCAAGGGCTACCAAACCCATGTCTTAAGTGTGACAGCCACTGGGATGGTTCTAAACAGGACAAATTGTACCTAAAGGTCCGAAGGAAGTAGGTGAGCCTCCAAGCTTTGGGCAACCCAAGCATTGGGTTTCCCCCCAACCACAGGTGAAAGGTTAGCCAAGTGGGAGAGGGGGTCTGCCAGCCACAGACACCTTCAGGCTTGGGTGCCTTCCTAACACTTCTGGGCCAATGCCATTGGGTTGTTGTGTTTTTCATTTCTCTTAAGTGCCTGCCCTATCTCCCCACGGAGTGTCCACTCTGCAAACACAATCCTGGCGGCCTTCACGTTCTCCCAGTCTAAAGCAACTCTGATGTGCATGAGGGAGAAAATCTGAAAGAGGACTCGTGTCAGGTCTAAAGTAATAGATTCCAACAAAAAGTGATGGTTTAGGTAATGATAAATAAATAAGAGATAAACTCTGAGGGGCAGATTATGAGTCTGGTTCTAACTTACGATAACTGTGCACCATTTCCACACTAAGAAGACCTCATTGACTCTTCAGGGGTTGAGATTGGGACATGCCTCTGTCCCAGAAAGAATAAACGTTCCCTTAGGTGTTGGAAGATCATTTGAGATACTGTCTGGCTTTGTGGTTCTGTCCATAGATGGAACAGCATTCACTGGAGAATTTTTTTTTTTTGAGACAGAGTCTCACTCTGTTGCCCTGGCTGGAGTGCCATGGCATCAGCCTAGCTCACAGCAACCTCAAACTCCTGGGGTCAAGCGATCCTCCTGCCTCAGCCTCCCGAGTAGCTGAGACTACAGGCATGCACCACCATGCCTGGCTTGTTTTTTCTGTATATTTTTAGTTGTCAGACTAATTTCTTTCTATTTTTAGTAGAGACAGGGTCTCCCTTTTGCTCAGGCTGATCTTGAACTCCTGACCTTGAGTGATCCTCCTGCCTCGGCCTCCCAGAGTGCTAGAATTACAGGGGTGAGCCACCATGCCTGGCTTGGAGAAGAGACTTTGGAACAAGAAGAGCTTGCTGGACTTTATCCAAGGAGATAAAGTCACTGCAGGCCTAAAATTTTTTAAGATAAGACCATGGCACTGTTCCATAACCTGGCCTTACAGATGGGGACACAGCCGGATACCGTGTGCGTATGCATCTGTGTGCACATGTGTATGTGTGTTTGCATGTACTTTTGTGTTGCATATTTGTGGGAGGTATATGTGCACACGTGTTTGCAGGTGTGATTGTGGGTGTCTGAGAATGTGTGCGAAGGGAGGTGGTGCTCAGCTGGTTCCACGTGCACACTCACTGCACGTGTTGTATTGAGACCAGGCCCCCTTCACAGCCTCCATCTGGGTCGGGACCTCAGAAATGCTGCTTCTATTTTTCTCTTTCCTCCTCCTCAGGAAGTGCTAAACTCAGGTGTGTCTGCCTCCGTCAGGGCCAGTCCCCATGCAGATGAGCAGCTAAAGACACAGGGTGATACGGACATGGTTCTGTCTAGTCGAGGACACAGCTCTTCCTGGGAGTCTCTCCCCCAGTTCAGGATTCCTGGCTCAGTTGGCCAAGTCCACCTGTTTCCATCTCAGGCCCTTCCTGCCCTGGTTCCCAGAGAAGTTCCTGTTCCCCTGCTCCACTCTGCATCATCCCGCCAGGCAGGCTGCCTTTAATGTGCCCCCCTCCAGCCTTGAGGGTGGGCTAGCCTCTGCCTCACTCTGAGCACCCTCTCAATGCACCAGCCTCCTCTCTCCTCCCCTGGCTGTCCTCTGCCTGCCCCTGAAGCCTGTGCTCATTTCTGTGACCACAACCATCCAGCGTCTCCCCCTCCCCGGCTGGTTCCAGTAGGAGTGGTGACTGCTAACAATGCCTTCAGTTAATTCCCCTTCCACAGGTCTCTGCAGGGGAGGGCTCCCCTGGGCAGGCACACACAGGAGGAGAGGGTGGGTGGCTTCTTCCTCACAGTGAGAGCAGCTTATGAATGACACACAGAAACAATGCCAGCCACAATGCATCAGGCCGGCCCTGTTTTGTTCTCCTCTGTGGCTCCAATGCCTGCACAGAGAAGGGACCCTGGAGGGGACTGCTGCTCAAGTGTCCAGACACCTGGCTGAGGGAGAGGCAGGAAGGAGCCCCGATCATCTGGGACCACTGCAGCCCCCTAGACAGGGTCTGAAGCTGGTGGGCAGGGCGTGCTCCTTGGAAAGCAGAAGCTGGGGTTCCCCAGCCTCTCAGGTGGCTGGTGTTTGCCGTCTCTCCCTGCTTCACCAGCCACACCTGTCTAGATCATGCTGCCCGTGATTTTATGCCACCCAATCACACATTTGTGACACTAGTCGCAAATATCCTAACCTTGAGTGCCCAGACTACACCACCCCGTCCCTGCTATGAGGCAGATGGTGCCCACATCGCCACTTCCCTGCAATCAGATGGGACCCTGAACGTTACCTGACAGAACTGCAGATCCACCTGGTGCCTGTCCTCATGCCCAGGCTATGAGAATCTGGAGGCCACTGGGGTTCACTCTTCAGCCCCTCTACTCGCCAGAGGATCTCAGACAAGTTACTACTTAACTCTCAGTTATCTATAAAGTGGGGATGATTTTAGTATCTACCTGATAACGTCATAATGGGGATTAACAGGTTAATGAGCTTGATGTGTCCAGAACAGTGCTTGCAAGGGGCCAGCTGTTACTGTGGGCAGTAGCAGCAGCATCATGGCCATGTGTGTCCCAGTCTAGCTGCAGAGAAAGCCTACTGCAAACAACTTTGTAGAGCAGAGATTACCACTGCTTGCTTTGAGCCAGCTAACCCAAGGGCGAAATGTGATGAATAAATGCATGACTTTCTTCCTGTTTTAGCCAGGCTGTTCCTGAAGACACCCACCATATCCCTGGTCCCCAATAGGAATGAGAGTGGCATCCCTTTCATAGGGTGGAGGTCCCGCTGGCTTCGGGTGGCTGCATTCGCCAGCTGCCACTGCGGTCTGGTGGCAGTGGGGGGCGGGGCGTGAGCCAAACCCAGAGCAGGTGCGTGAGGAGCGCTGGGCTCACCTGATGGATGCCGGGGTTGCCTTTGTTCCCAGGTGGTGGAGACTTGGCCATCCCAGAGACAACTTACGAGGGATTCCTGTCTATTCCAGAGAAGGGGAGAATGAAGACGGCAGGGAGAAGTGCTGGTCGCTTGCTCCATTCGGCTCTGCAGCATGTGCTACCTTCTGATCTTCAGCTGAAACCCACTAGCTGAGGGTCCGTGTCTTCCCTGTCAGCTGAGATCACCTCTCATTTCCTTGTATCTGCAGAACTTTCTTTTATATCTGTGAAATTGAAGTCTTTGGGGAATGGGATAAGGAAGCACTTACTTAGCGACCCTGTTCCATACTTATTGAACCCAGACCTCTGCAGGGGGGCCCCGACTCCCTCTCCCTGAATCTGATGCACCTGCCTGCTTGAAGATCACGGGGCTATGAGAATTATCTGATGCTTAGGCATATGGAGCCAGATGGTCATTTAGTACAAGCCTATGGTCCTAATCCAAAGGCAGACACAAACTGGCATGTCTCCGTCTAGACTCTGGTTTTCTGAGAACTGCCTGGGGAAGTTGATACTTGAATCCAGATGAAAACTGTCACCCCATCTTCACCAGCTGAATTCAGACTGCACATTGAGTCGTTTCCCAGCCTCTGTTCTGCAGGGCCAACTGCTGAGATGGATGCCACCCCCAGGTGGGGGGGGTCTCTGAGTGTCCAGGTTGAGGTGTGCCCTGGTCTGAGTGCAGAGCCAGCGGGCCCTGAGAATGAACCCACAGCAGATCATCGCCCAGGCCCAGGAAAGGGTCCTGTGGGCTGCTGAGAATGCTGCCATGGGCGAATGAGGACCCCTCCCCAGGCCCCTCACTAAGAGCCTGGGGGCTGGGTAGGGGGAGCCTGGCCTCCTTCTGTCTTCCCCTGAGCCCTCCTGCATACATGAGAACAGGTGGCTGAGAACAGTCACCCAGGCAGTCAGCAGGTGGCTGCTGTAAGGACCTCAGGCTTTGGAGGTGGACTCAGGACTCACACAGAGTGAGCTCATCTCGCAGCAGCAAAGCTCCTCCTGTCCTCGGGGCAGGGCCCACCGAGGGAGCTGAGACTTCACAGTCCCCACCGGCAAAGCCCTCCTCAGTGGACCATGGGTGAGGAACCTGTGAAGGACTAGCGCCAGACATTGGCCACTCTTTAAAACACAAGGGGCTTCCTATCAGTATCTAAGTCTGGAGAGCATCTGCTGCCATTGTCTGCCTGTCTGTTCTTGACTTGCTCGTAATAGTTATTCGCAAAAACAGGTGGGGTGCTTTGAAGAAAAGCTCTGTATAAAACAAAGAATACAAACGCCAGGTTGCTTTGCCTAGAGGCTAATCTGACTCCGCCCCTGCCCTGGCTCAGTCACGTCAGCAGGGCTGCTGCCTCCCCCTGAGAAGGGAGGCGGGGCAGGAAGACCTTCAGTTGAGTCCTGATCTGACCCTTGCTGACTGTGTGATCTTGGCTAAGTCACTCAACTTTTTTCCTCAGCCTTATTTTGTCATCTGGGGAGTGTGGAGAAGCAGAGCTACGTTGGTATGTGGGAGGATTAACTAGACAGCGTGGCTCGTGTTCGTTGAGAAGCCCACAGGAAGCTCTGGCCTCAGGTGTGGCTTCATTCGGGCCTCTAAGGGTGCTACCAGGTGCTGCGTCTTGGTCTTGCTCCCCCTGGGTTGGCCCTGTTCCTGGCCCTGCCTGGCAGCTCTGGCAGCATCAGCCTCACACCACGACAACACTTACACCAGCAGAGCTAAGCATGCGCTTCTTGCTCAGCATTCTGGCAAAGTCCCAAGAGTCACTCTGAACCAGGTTAAGTCATGTGCCCATCCCAAACCAACCACTGCAGATGGGACCCTGAGTGCCCGGAGAGACCTCACACACTCACCAAGTGTTTACTGAGCACCTACTATGTGCCAGGCACTATGGTAAATTCTGGGAACATAGTATTGACAAGACAGGTCAGACCCCTAGCCTGTTGGGGCTTACTTACCAGTAGGAGACAGAAAACAAACAAGTGTATCATACAGAATGATACCAAAAGTAGAAAATGGTAAGAGCTTTTTTAAAAAAAAACCGAAGTAGATGAAGACGGCAGAGAGCGATATGGGGTCTAGGGTAGATGCTGTTTGGATAAGATGGCTCTCTCAGGAGGTGACATTTGAGTAGAGACCTGAATGCAGTGAGCACAGAAGCTGGGTGAAGACCTGGCCACAGGACCCTGGGCAGAGGGTGCAAAAGCCAAGGCTCTGCAGCAACACAAGCCAGGCTTGCTGACAAAGAGCCAAGAAGGCCAGTGTGGACAGAGGGGCATGGATGGAGCAGAAGGCGAGGGGAGAGGAGGTGAGGGATTAGCAGAGGCCACGTGCGACTGGGACCTGCCGGCTACGGGAAGGAGACAGAACTGTATTCTGACCGTGGTGGAGAGTCTGCAGCTTTTCAAAAGGGAAGAGACACGACATGAGCTAATGTTTGACAAAGATCTCCTAGCCGCTGCGTGGAGAGGGCCGGGGGCAGGAGTGGCAGAGCTGGTGGGAAGTGTCTGGCCACAGGACGTGTTGCATCCCTGGAACTGGAACCTCATGAGCTTCCCCAGTGGAAATTAGGGGCTATTGCCAGACATAGTGGGATAGATGCTGGTGGACAAAAAGCGAGAACTTTGCATTGTTTTCACCATTTGTATCTTTATGCAATTTTTCCTTGTGGTGCTGTATTTTCACCATCGTTAGCTTTTTCTGGGTTGGGGACTATATCTCCAATTTCTTTTTCTTCCTCCAAGGCCTAGAATCACTCCGAGGGATTTTAGAGATGATGGAGTCTAACTCCAACCTCTTTACAGAGGAGAATTCCAAGGCTTAGAAAAATTCTGGAATTGTACAAGGTCCTCCAGCTAAACAGAGCTGGAAGCTGGACACAGCTCTCCTGATTCCTAGTGCTGGCTTTGCCATAGAACAAAGGCTAGATTTGGGATGCCACCAAGGACTGGTGGGGGTGACGGGTCTAACCTTTTTGCAGCCTCCACAAACATCCCCCGAATAACCGGTGTGCCCGATAGCAGGAGCCCTGCTCCCTGACCATGGCGCTGCCCCCAAGTCCTTCCACACAGAAGTCCCAGAGCAGCCCCTATGCACAGTCGACAGCTTTTCTTCAGCAACACTAATGAGAGTGAAGTGCCCAGGCCATAAACAACAGGTTCACATATGGGAAACAGCAGGTAGTGCCTTATTTTTATTATTTTTTTTTTAGAGGAAACTTTATTTGAAGTACAGCCTTTCTATTCCTCCTGGGTGAGCTGCCAGCGGACAGCTCATTGCTGCTGGG
The DNA here is from genome assembly GCA_963574885.1 of Lepilemur ruficaudatus. Classification (NCBI taxonomy): domain Eukaryota; kingdom Metazoa; phylum Chordata; class Mammalia; order Primates; family Lepilemuridae; genus Lepilemur; species Lepilemur ruficaudatus. The sequence goes on from CAUYRT010096612.1 coordinate 54,593, forward strand.
GCAGAGGGACACTCATGTGCCTTTGAGGCAGGGCCGCAGTCCTGTGGTCTATAAAGCAAGATGGATGGGCAGTTTCACTGGAGCAGAACCAGCCACCATGGCACGGCCCAGGAGGGAATGCCTGAAATCCTCCTGCAGACACTCAGGGTGTGCTGGCCAGTCTCCTGGGACAGAAGAGCCAGGGGACAGTTTGCTTTTGTGCTCAGGCCCAGCGTGGTGCCTGACGCTCAGGAGGAATGGATGCATTCACTCGGTGCAGAGCAGGGCCAGAGTGGCTGCACCTTTGTGACACATGCACTTGCTGGCAATGGCACCTGTCTTCTGGGCCATCTGCGAGGTGACGGGGCACCTGGTGGCATGAGTAGGAGATGGGTTGAGCAATCTGTAGTTCTCATCAAGAGCATTACAGTGGACTATTCTCTGTATCTCTGTGTGTGGTTTTAATTTTCTTGTAAGAAAAATAATCCAGCTTCTCTTTAATCAGCAGTTGCTGCAGTCAGGAGAAGCCATCATGGGGGCCGGTGGGAGTGGTTAGCGGGTTTAATCATGAAAATGGCCTGGCTGTCCTCTCCGAGGAGGGCATGCGATGACACCATGTGTGGCTGCTCTCCTCGCCCATGTGCTTGTTCTCGTCTCAGCGGCGAGCCAGCGGGCGGTGCAGGGCTGCTGTCTCCCAGTGTCTGCGCAGAGCTGAGGGGACGGCCAGAGCGACATAAATATTCAGTAATAAGCTCCACTCGAGCACAGGAAATCTTGACAGAAGCTCTTCCGAGATGGTAAAGAGGAACAGTATCTGGTGTGAGGCAGAGAAGTAGAGAGACGGGCCAAGAAGAGAGTGGGGGGGGGCCCGACCCTGAGACACGTCACACATGTCGTGCCTTCCCGGGCTGACCAGGGACGTTCTTTCTGCAGGGCAGGCTGAGGCTGGGCAGCACAACAGGTGGCAGTGTGGGAACGAGCACAGATGGTGAGGGAGCGCCCGGGGTGAGGGGTGCTGGGAGGGTGCTGGGCTAGGACCTGGGGGAGATGGGAGGGAGGCTGCTGGGGCCCTGCCTGGCTCAGACTTCAGCCAGGACATTCGGGGCCCCACAGGAACGCCCACTTCCTGCTTCTGACCTTCAGCAGGGGTTTGGGGGTTGCCCCTGTGGGTGCACGGAGGCTGCGGACTGTGGGGTAACGCTGCCCGTGGCTGCTGGCAACAGGGAAAGCTCCCTTGCCAACAAGGAGGAGCAAGCATGGGTAAGTCACTGAGCGTGCCCAGGAGGCTTTAGCTAACGCATCCTCCGCAGGTGGCCAGCTGGAAGGGGTCCAGCCTGCCCTGGCCTTCCCCCAGCCGTCCTGCTCCTCCACGTCGGCCCAGCCAGCGACCACCTGGCCCTCGCCCCAACACTGTGTGGAGCCTCTACAGCTGCTGAGAACAGCCTCAAATGCTTCTTTTGTGCGTGTTCCTATGTTTTTATTTTGAAATTTTCCTCCCTTCTTGTCTAGGTGGAAAACACTTCCAGGTGAAAAACTGGCTCCATCTTCTCTTTCTTCCCATCTGTCCCCTGCACCCGGGGAGAGCTCTGTTTGAAGCCACACACCTCCTGCTCCCGAGCCCATCTTCCTTCTCACATGCAAACTGCACACACCTGCAGAGGACAGACGTGTTTTTCTAACCACGCTGTGCTCAGAGTTTTTCTTTATTCAAAATGTAAGCTCCCAGAATGTGTGTGTGTGTTCATGTGTCGGCCAACTTTTGCCCACCTTAAAAACAAATTACCTCTAATATCTCTGCTTGCGTGACTTTGAGGCCCACACATGCCCTAGAGTGAGGTCTCTCTAAAAGGCGTTGAGTTCACTGCAGGCTTTGTTTAGAGAGTGAATATGAGATGTCCAGAGGTAGCAGCAACCCTGAGCCATAGTACAAAGTCATCTCGTCCTGCATGTGGGACACAGGCAACACAGAAGCAGTAGTCATCTTTCTCTGGCAACCAGTCCCATCAGAGGTCCCTCCTTTGCCCTCCCCCTGCTGCAGATCAATTTAATTACAGGCACGGATGCCCACTGGGGGTGGGGAGCTAACTGGGAACCTTGGATTTCAATGACGTCCAAACTGCTTTGAAATCCAAAGACAGCCAACCTTCAATTATCCACACTGAGGAAAGGGAGCGTGGATAATCCTGAACAGCAGATGATTAAAAAATCATCGCTTTTGGCTTTTGGGAGGTACCATATGCTATTTGCAACAGAGCAGCAAAATTTCCTCTTGAGCTGTGTTTTGCTCAGATTAATATTGCAGTGAGCTTGCATTTCTCCTTGCGTGCCAGCTGCCAGTAGAGTGGGTCAGACAGAGGGGTCTGTCCAGAAGCATGTCAAGTGGCAAGGAAGGATGGCCGAAGTACCAACGGAAGCCAAAGGCTCTGGGTCTCTCTCTCTTAACTTGGAAAGAGAGAAGGCAGAAGGGGGAGGAGGAAAGAAAGTAAAGCAACAAATGAAAAACTCCAAATGCAGGGACCAGATACAAGAGGGCAAATTCCCCTGGGGCATCGCCTTTCCCTCATCAAGCTTCCCAAGGATATGTTTTCTGACTGCATTGCAGGACCCGTCTCTTTAGAACCCTCTCTTCAGAACACCTGATCTATTCTGTCCATGGCAGGTGACGGGCGCTCGCCTGCCTCCTTGCCTTGGCTTGTGCCACGACACCTGCTGGAGCTGCCCTTCTGCCCACAGCACAGGATCCTCAGCCTATGTGGAGGCAGGAAGAGTTGCTGTGCTAGACTTCTCGGTGTTCCTTTAACCCCCAGCAGTGTCGGGTACATGGCAGGTGCACCCTGCTGGAAGACTGACAGACTAAATTCTGCAGGAAGCTGCAAAGACACCAAGCCAGTGAGTGGCTCTCAAGCTGTGACTTTCCTGGGGGTTTTGGCGAAAGAGTTTCCCGTTTCTGTACGTTGGGTGGAGTTCAGAGTTGGGCATTTTCAACCAGTGTGCAGGTGACTGCTTGCTGAGAAGTCAGCCGTAAACACACACGTCACCAACACTCACACACTGAACACCTTCCACCCTTGTGTTCCATTCCCAAAGATGAAGCCAAAAGGTCAAAAACACAGACACTGAGAAACACATTGGAGCTATTACTGTTATCTCTCATTCTTCCTAATGCCGATTTCAACACAAATAGAAGAAAACTGCAAAGAGTAGAGGCTAAAATAGTACAGAGGTTTGCAACAGAGTCTCCACATTTCTTTGACCTAAAGCTGCACCTTTCTCAACTTTTTAGCTTCTCTGACATCCGGGTGCAGCTGGCAACCGGTGGTGCATGGCAGTAGGCACGGGGTGCCGCGCAGAGTGTGCGTGCACCGACTTGGTGCTAGCTCCGCACTCTGTCACATTTCAGTGGGTTGCATGCATTGCTGGTCGTACACATGTTGAGTTTCACTGCCATTTAAGTGATTTCAAAAAGATTTTATGACAGCTTGGCATTGAAATGAAAAATTGTGTACACAGAAGAGCATGAAAACATAAGAGCAGGGCATAAAATTGATATTAGTGAAACAAACATTTGTTGGAGGAATAATCACACTTCTATATTTCTTGCAAAGAAGCAAGCAATGGGATCAATTGCCTTTTAGCTCCACTACTCAAACTGTGGTACTGGGACCAGCAGTGTTGGCCTCACCTGGGAGCGTGTGAGAACTGAAGGCACTCAGGCTCTGGCAAGACCGATTTTATATCTGTTGTTTAACAAGCTCCCCAGGTGCTTTGTATGAACATGAAAGTTTGAGAAGCATAGCTTTAAATGGAACTTAAGAAGGGAAAGATATACACACGTAGATAAAGCTGAGTTACGTTTTGTTACCAAGATATGCACAAAAGGATCATCCATCACACACTAGGCAAAAAAGCTTGCAAGAAGAGATGTCAGTGGCTCAGAAGAAAATAAGTGTATCACCAATTTACTTGAAAGCCCAGAGGACACGACTGCATGGAAATACCTGGGCATCAATGACTGAAAAGTGATTCAGAAGAGGGAGAATGAACAAGTTTTATGGGACACCTTAACCAATTCATTTCACTGTTTCCCTTTTTAGATACATACA
>CAUYRT010096616.1:0-17660 GCA_963574885.1 Lepilemur ruficaudatus
GGGACAAACACTTCAAGCATTGTGGGGCAGACACCTGCAGCCATCACTAGTGGAGGGCCTTGGGTTGGGGTCTGATGAACTCTGCTGCTTTTAGCCAAATTAGTAGCTTTCTTTCTAGTGCTTGTGCTAAGAAATGGGTTAACAGGTCCATCCCTTATGCCCAATGCTATGGAATTTGCTAAAAAAAAAAAAAAAAAAAAAGAATTCTTGGTATGGAGAGATAAACCTGCTCAGGCCCTGGGTCCAGCCCTCGTATGGGGCCTAGGACATAATAGTTAGCTGCCCAAAAAATATTTGTTGGTGGGAAGAAAGAAAGATGGAATGAATAAAGGATTGGCAAGTCTACGGCTTCTGCTGTATTCGACTAGGAAGGTATCATTGCCAGTGAGAACAGGAGCTGGAGTCTTTGCGAGGCCGGGAGCGAAGGGGTTCATAACTCTGCCATCGTGAAATTGATTGGACCCAAGACCAGTATGAAAGTTCCTTGTCTGGAGGGAGTAATCTTTAAATCCCCCATATGGTTTAAATGTAATTTGTGTCATTGTGAAGGAGTACTGGCAATGCGGGCGAATTCATTAGGCCAAATTGGGTTCGCTGTGCTCGGCAGGAACGTTTCTGAAGATGAAGTTCAACCTTTGCTGGAGAGCTCAAACAAATGAGTTTCTTAATAGCGGCCCCACTTAGTCTGAGCGTCTTAGGAAGCTTAATGTTTTTAATGCCTCTTCTTTTTTCCCATACTTCACAGTCCATCTAACATTGCTGCTTCTGGTAATATTTTTATATGGGGTTTTGAGTTCTACAGTGTTCATAAAATTATGACTCAGGCCCGTTTTTAGAATAGAAGCTTTTCTAGGGTAAGGATTGTGTCCTTTTAGTTTAGCCTTACATATTGACAAACATCATGCCCGGCGTATGTAGTTGCTTAAAATGTTACTCTCGTGGTGCCAGCTTCAGAAAGAGCATCACTGTGAGAGAGGCAGACTGCCAGCAGAGAACATGCTGGAATGTGATGTGTTGGGTGGTCAGAGAGGTTCTGGTTAGGGACACTGGAGACCCCTCATGCCCAAGTGCCCCTGAATTTACCCTGGGATTTCAAGATCTCATTAAGAAAACTCCCAATTACGTGGCCGGTTGCTCTGTTATTCCAGTGAACAGATTATTGGAAAGATACTTCATAAATCTGGATCTATTATTGAATATGTCAAGACACATATGCCAGCCTAATTTGCAAGCCCACATAAACCAGAGAAAACTTGGCACAGAATTTTAAAAAATGCATTTTGTAGTAAGTTAAAACACAGTGGGCATGTTAGTTGTTAATAAAGCAGGCTTGCTTTTTAAATTAATTTCTAAAGAATTTTACTTTAAAAACTAATTATGAGCCAAAACAAGCTATAGAAAGTAGTTGTCTTTTGGCCAGCTGGTTTTCTACTTGATAAATGTGTCTTGTGAATTGTTTTAATGTTATGTCTTGAGATATTCCCTGCACATCAGCCAGCCCCATTTGTCATTTGAAGGGGACTCTTGCCAGTGGCCTACTTTCCACTCACAGGCCTGTTAGCTCTGCTGGTCTTGTGCAAATCAACCCCTGAACACGAAGCGTTCTTGCCTAACAGAGGCTCACCGGCCGTTCCCAGTGCCCGTCTATGTCTGGCCTTGCTTGACAAGTTAGTAGAAAAAGACTCAGATCTTGTTTCCCAAGGGATGATTCACTTTTCCCTTGAAAACCTTAACTCAGTGCATGTCAAACTCCCCAAACACGTGGCATGGCTAGTCCTGGTTTACTTTTTAAGCGTCCTTAACAAGTTCACCAAAACCTTGACAATGGAGCTTCTTAATTGGCAAGTTCTGCTGAACCAGATAAAGAATACATATGTGTGTATTTTAATAGATTATGAATAAAATCTCAGGGATCAAATGGGATTGGATATTAAATTTATTCAGGCAAAATGTTTTTAAATGTCTTATGTTCTTCAAATACAAAGGACTTAAACTGCTTCTCTAAAAACGTTTTCTTGAAAGTGAAGAACATTTAAAACTGAGAAAATTTAAAAAGTTAATCTTATGTTCATTTTATTTTTCTAAATAATAGCTTGATCCAACCTCATGCACTCAGAAAAACATACATTCCCCCATCTTCTGCCTACATTTTCAAGGATTTGCTGCATCCTCATCCCCACTTGTTCACAAATTCAGAGGAATGACCACGCTGTTGTTAATCCAGGGCATGTGTAAAGATATCTATTCTTCTAGAAGTGAATATTATGTTGTTAGATCTTTGGTGGCCAATGAGTAAATCTGTCTGTCAGACGATTTTTTTTTTTCTAACTGGGATTGCACGTGGGAAGTAGAAAATCCCCTGGGTATCAAAGCGACGGTGATGTAAGAAAACCAGAGGTAACTGAGATCCCTCACTTCCATTTTAAGATTGACCTTTAACTGGCTAGATGGCATGGAGCAACTTTAGCTGCAGACGGCCTTCCCAGAGATGAATGCCCAGAGAGGCTCCGGTTTAAGGGGTGGTAGGAGCAGTGAGAGCCACACCGGGGTGTCTTATTCGCCAGCCTGCTTCCTGAGACTACAGTTGCTGCCTTTGCCTGAGCTCTGAGAGTGGAGTCTGGCAGCCACCTGGTGTTCGTTACTGACGACTGCTGCATGCAGCGCTCTTGGAGCTATCTCTACCCTGATGGGGAAATGAGGCAAAAATAATTGAAGGGTATTTGGCTTGGTTAAGTGGGCAGAAGTGTCTTCATCAAAACAACTTTGAAGACCTGCTTTGTGTATGGGTGTGGGTGGGTGTGTGACCCTTAACTTTTCCACAAGGGACAACAACAACAACAAGGAATTAACCAAGCTTTCTCATTGAGAGGGATCGTCCAGGCAGAACCTCGATTTCAGTTACTCAGACGACAGACACCGTTGCAACTGCAAGTTGGACAGACTATTTTGGGGGACCCTTGACTGCTTTCTGAACACCCTCACTGAGCCAAGTGGTGGAAGTGAAAGATGAGTGATTTTGAAGAATGGATTTCTGGAACATATAGAAAAATGGAAGAAGGTCCTGTCCCTCTGTTGACTTTTGCCACAGCTCCCTACCACGATCAGAAACCAGGAACGAGTGGATTACGGAAGAAGACCTATTATTTTGAGGAAAAGCCATGCTATCTGGAGAATTTCATCCAGAGTATATTCTTTTCCATAGACCTAAAAGATCGCCAGGGATCATCACTGGTGGTTGGTGGAGATGGGCGCTATTTTAATAAATCGGCAATAGAAACAATAGTGCAGATGGCAGCTGCCAATGGGGTTGGTATATGATAAGTATTATTACGTTTCTGGCTCTCCAAATAACCCCTTATTTTGCAGAAATACGCAAACATGCAAAGATTTGTATGTGGTATACACCTCAATTCTACTAATATCCAGTTAAGTTTCGTTGTGACTTAGGAGATTGTTAAGCTGTGAAAATACTCTAGCAATTACAGTTGTCACACTGGGATATTAGAATGTATAATAAGTTCAGCTTCTTATGTGTTGTATGCTGTTCTTGTGCTTGAAAAAGTACCTGTTGCTTTTTAGACATTTAAAGCACAGTCTCAGCCGTAAGCTGTTTTATCTACATTCTAACTTGCTTCAAGGGGCACCCTATCCTATGTAAGAGGGCTCTAATGAATGGTGGAGAGAGGAGGATTTTGTTTTCTTTCAATGGCTTCCTTGTTGAAGTTCAGTCACTTGTCAAACAGGAAAACAAAAGCCAGGGCATGCTGTTGTTTATGGATCCTGGTAGTCATGTAGAAATGCTGGGAGGGGCTTGGAAAATGTTAGGTGTGAGCCTTCCAAGAGGACCTGTGACGGGGGCACCTGCTTATAATGACCTTGGACACAAAGAAGCTCTGTGCATGGTGAATTTGTGCATCAGGGTACAGATAATAACTCCTGTAAGAATATAATATAAGGAGGCTCTGCTAAAGCTCTGCATCGTGAACAACTGTGTTGGCCGGATTAAGCAAATGAGAAGGGATAGTGTACCAGAAAGCACTGATCTTGATAATCTAACAATTTGCACAGCCTACTGATTTACAGGAAGGTGGGCATCAGGACATTGCTGTTTTTGCTCTGCAAACTCCTCTGCAGGATCAAAAATATGTTTTTAGTGTTTTAGATAATACTTAGCAATAATCTGAAGCACTCAGTCCTTCAGTATCCACAAATTTTACAAATCTATTACATGTCTTTTCTGGAAGAGATTGTGATTCTGAGAACATAAAATTTAGTGTTACAACCAAATGTGTTGGGCATTTGTTTTCAGTCTATTTTAATAATATGCCAAGCAGGCGTGTTTGCAAAAATCAAATTAAAGAAAAACAAAAATACTCCACCAAACTAAATGGAAAAGTGTTTGTAGATCCTCTTGTTTATAATGAGTTTTCCTTTGATGTGCAGTTTCAGAATCTGAATGCCTCTCATGTAAAAATTGCTGATAAAGCACTCAAATATGAAATTATTATGAAGCATACACATTTTTAAGATAAAATGTGACATGCTATAAATTTTATCTTTGAGGAGAGCTGCAAAGGGAATGGTATTAGGATGCTTTTAATCTTGTGAGAGGGACGGATGGAACATTATTTCTCTGTATGTATCTGGCCCGTTGACTGGATCTGGCGCACTGTCCCCTTTGCTGTGATAGATTTGGCTTCATTTCATTTTTGTGTGGAGCCGAAGGATGTGGAAGAGGTGGCAGGAATGTGTAATTCAGGCAGACCCTATAGGCTTTCTCAGATTTACTATCTGAAGGTTTGCTAAATAATACATTTAAATGATGATAATTGACTGAGTACGGTAGCTGCCTATTTGTTAGAGCTGTGGCAGCCCAAGCAATATTTTCAAGTCTTTTCAAGGACACTTCTTATTAAAAATACTGTTGCATTTAAAACAGCCATGCTGTTCAACTGAGTCACTTAAAACATTTAATGGACTGATAAAACCCTTTAATCAGATAAAAACTTATGAAATTCTAAAGGGTTTGATTTCTTCCTTTTCTAACATATCTTTAATTCTGAATATTTTAACATCCCTTTGAGTGTGCACAGGACTGCAGCGAGGAAATCTAAAGGAAGGATAATTTTTGACACAGATTTTGGCAAAAGTCAATATTCCTGCCTCACTTCACCCATAAGGCAATTCTTGGAGGACTTTTCGGTCCATTCGGCTAAATAGAGATCATTTCACTTTTTCCCTTTAGCGTACTTTTATCTGGTGCATTTATGGATTATAGAATATAATTTGCCATCTTAAGAAGTTTCTCTTTGTTCTTATTTGCATGGAGCTATCTGCTTTTACAGGATATTTTAATGCACAAAATGAGACATTGTGGGTCCCATTTAGATTATTGATATCTCACTTGGTCCCTGGAACTCTAAACTTAGAGGAAAGTTTAGAGGTGAGAGTAGAACCGTGTGTATGCCTAGCAGGACAAAGAAAATGGAACTTGGGGTTTTTTTTTTTAATGAAACATAAGAAAACCCCAAACCCTATTTTCGATTAAAAGGAAAATTTAAAGTTTGTTCCCTGCCTTGTCTGACTATTAAATGTTTGGGGAGCAATGAGGTACCCGTTTTGGTGGCAGGACCTGAGTTATAAGAAAGGAAGTAGTGGGAGAAGAGGGCAGACAGAGAGGCCATTTCGTGATTGACTCTAAGTGCCAGGCTCAGGATGTTATCTCTAACTCGAGAGCCAGGGAAGGTAAAATACACGTAACATCAAATTTATCATTTTAACCACTTTCAGTGTATGGTTCAATGACATTAATTACATTCACAATGTTGTACAATCATCACCACTATTCGTCTCCAGAACTTTTTTTATCACCCCAAACAGAAACTCTGTACCCATTAAACAATCACTCCCAATCCCTCTCCGTCCAGCCCTTATAACCTCTAATCTCCTCCCTGTCTCTGTGAATTTGCCTGTTCTAGGTACCTTGTATAAGTAGAATCATACAATACTTGTCCTTTTGCATCTGGCTTATTTCACTTATCATAATGTTTTCAAGGTTTATCCACGTTGTAACATGTATCAGAATATCTTTCCTCTTTTTTTAAGTTAAAAACATTTATCCTGTATGTCCTTCCAATCACATCCATATCTGTAGATAGCAATGTCATCTTTGAATACAGTGACCAATTTTTTAAAAAGAATTAATCGTGATAAAAACACGTAGTAAAATTTACCATCCTAACCACTTTCACGCATACATTTCAGCAGTGTTAACTGTATTCACATTGTTGTGCAACACATCTCTAGAGATTTTTCATCTTGCCAAAACCGAAACTCTATACCCATTGAACAACAATTCCCCCATTTGTCCCTCCCCTGACTCCCTGGCAACCACCATTGTACTTTCTGTTTCATGATTTTGACTACTTTAGATACCTTAGATTCCATGTAAGTGGAATCACCCAGTATTTGTTTTATCGTAATTGGCTTATTTCAGTTACTATAATGTCCTCAAGGTTCATTCATGTTGTGGCACGTGCCCAGATTTCCCTCTTTTTTTAAGGCTGAATAAATTCCATTGTGTGTGTGTGTGTGTGTGTGTGTATAAACATTTTGTTTACCTATTCATCTGATGACGCACATTTGATTTGCTTCCCCCTTTTGGCTTTTGTGAGTACTGCTGTGAGCATCGGTGTATAAGTGTCTGTTTGAATCCTGCTTTCAATTAGGTATATATCTAGAAGTGGAATTTCTGGATCACATAGACAGGGAAAGTTTTTGAGTAGAATAAGGGCACAGAATTTTGGTTTAGAAAGATGAATTAGGTGGACCTGAGTACATAGGATCGATTCAGCTGGGGTAGAGCAAGGGAGGTTTAGGTGGGAGAGAGGCAGGCGAGCTTAAATTAGGAGCTGTTACCATGGTCCAGTCATCTTTGAGGGAAGGAGGGTAATAGAGCAATATCTCCCCTATATCAGGTTGAGGAGTAATATTCTTAAGGTGATTCACAAGAGTTTGCTTTGGGAGAGGAGGGTTTTGGTGAAATGTACCTACCTCTTTTTGGGCTCAAAAGAGAGAAGCTACCATGGATTTACCTTGCTTCTATCTCCTGACTTTCCTTCTTACTCTTAGACCTGGTTTAATCCTCTCAGCCTGGAACCACTGCTGACTGCAGATCTTACCATAGGAACAGTAGAATTAAGGGGTGACCTGGGTGGTGGTGCTTAATGTTCGTCAGCCTCTCCTTCCGCACTAAATACATACACATTCTAAGTAAAAGTTGGTGGGCTTGATGTGCACATACAATTTCCAGATAACTCCAGAAGCCACTCTGGGTGATTAACTTAACGCCCCTAAGTCCCCACTATGGAAATTGTGGAACTGCTCAAACATAGGCTTTTATTCTCATCACGACCACACCTGGCAACAAGCAGAAGGGTGAGATGTCACTGTTCCCCCCGTACTGAGTCAGGAGGTTTCAGTACCTTCCCTAGCTATGGCCACTAATGTGCTGTGTGACCTGGTCATGTCATCTGTCCCAGTGTCTGGCGTAGCACCTTCTATCAGTGCTTGTTATTATTCCTGTTCATTGGGTGCCAGAAGGAATGAATGGGCAGGATTGTGGTAACTCTGGACCTCAGCTTCCTCATGTATGCAGTGGCACCTGGGAGGAGCAAATGGGAGAATGGATTGAAAGTGCATATAAAAAGCACTCTGCAGCTCATTAGTAATCATCAGTATTGATCCTGCACCATCTCCAGGTTCCTCTAGTCTAAAAAGGAGCCTCCTTACAGCACCTACTCTGGTGGTTGCCATTTCCTGGGGAAGGCAGGACAAAACACATACATTAGGGCAGCTACAATGAAAATCGTTCAGAGATAGACAGGAGAGCCAAGAGGTGACTGAAATGAACCCCCTGCTTCCTGGGAGGTGGTTGGTAGTGGCGGGGTTGGTGGTTTTCAGTGACCTATGGCAGGGTGGCAACCCTGAGTCCCAGAAAAACTTCCCATTTTATAAGTCTTTTTTATTATATATAGCACGTCACATCTTCAAGTATGTCAGAGGATCTGTCAGGATGTTTGCCTCATTTTCCAACTTGGGTCATGTCGAAACATATAAATTACTGTCATTTTAGTGCAAAAAGATTTAGGAGCTGTGCTGATACCATCTGTGAGAGAGATGGGAAGAGTTAAGAATGCAGCAAAAGTCCCACCTGTAGTCCTTTCACGTAGGTGGTTCTGACTGGTTTAGTCAGTAATAACTCCCCGCATTCTTGCCTTAGGTCCAGGAGGTAACCCAGGTACACCCTAACGTGGGTAGGTGTGTCTTGCTTTAAGAAAACCCACTATATGAAAAATCCAAGATGACCAGAAAGATAAATTTACAAGATTCATTTTATAATATCCTTGATATAAAGTTTGCCTGTTTTACTTTTCAAAAATTTTATTTTACAAAGGCCTTCTTTTTGTATAGAATCCCTTTAGCTAAACTTACATCCTCTCTCCCATTGCAGATTGAAAGCATGATTGAATTGAATAAAAATGTGGGCTTTCTCACGATCTTTCAATGTATCCAAATTACGAACCTGATCTGGAAAGGCTCCGTTTGGAAGATGCTGTGTTTTCTTGCCAGAGCCTCACCCCACCCCTGAAACACACAAACTCTTCTCAAACTACAAAGTCCCAAAAACTATCTGAAGGAACGGCTTTGTTCCACAACCAACCACTGATTCTACTTCAATAATATGGTGGAGACATTCAAGCTGTAAATGTTCATTAAAGAAAATGTTTTCTCGTCCGCTAGAATATTTCTTTGCACGTCTGCCTGTTGTTCTGGTGTTTCTGTGCAGTGGCTCCAGATGTGTTGATGTTAAAGTATGGGCTCTGGGTTTCTCCTCCTAGATTGGTCGCTTAGTCATTGGACAGAATGGAATCCTCTCCACCCCTGCTGTATCCTGCATCATCAGAAAAATCAAAGCCATTGGTGGGATCATTCTGACAGCCAGCCACAACCCAGGAGGGCCCAATGGAGATTTTGGAATCAAATTCAATATTTCTAACGGAGGTAAGTGTGCTGTCATTTTGAAGACAGGCAATTTTATATTCAGTTGGATAAACCAACACCTGAAGCCTTGGGAGGCCAGGGTTCTGGTTCTGATCCTTTGGCAGGGGGGCTGTTTGCTTCATTTCTTCATTTTGGTGACAGTGAAATGATTCTCATTCTGCTGTACATGGATATGAAGAGCCATGCTCAAATCATCACTAACATATTTCCTTTCAGAAAAAGTCCTGATGCTTTGCTGCCTGAATGGTGACATGTTACATGTGTTAGTGGGGAGGAACTGATGAACTTCGGATTCTTTGTATTTTCATGTGAGCTGCACAGAGTGACCTACTGTTCGCTGTTTGATTTCCAGGTCCTGCTCCAGAAGCAATAACTGATAAAATTTTCCAAATCAGTAAGACAATTGAAGAATATGCAATTTGCCCTGACCTGAAAGTAGACCTTGGTGTTCTGGGAAAGCAGCAGTTTGACCTGGAAAACAAGTTCAAACCCTTCACAGGCATGTTTACTTTCCTCTTCTTCCTGCCCACTCTTGTTTCTAATGAGCAATTTTCCTTTCAAGGTGTTAATACAGTGAGTTTTCAGCTATGGATTGTGGTCACTGGGCTTTGCAAGCATTAATCAATTAACAAGTTTGGAATTAGGTTTGGGAATCTAGAGACCTGGGCTTTCTGAGCCCTGCCAGTGATCAGCTGTGTGACATTGGTTAAGCCATTTCCAATTCTCTGGGCCTCAGTGTTCAGACCTGTAAAACAAATGGCCTTGACTAGCAGACCTGTAAGATTGCATTCATAGTTAACTTTTACTGACCTCTTGTTACATGCCGGATGCTTCACATGCATTATTCCATTTTATTCTCACAGTAGACCTGTGAGGGCAGCACTGTCAGTATTCACTATTTACAGATGAGGAAATGAAGGCCAAGAGAGGTTAAGCAACATGCTCAAGGTCACAGTCAGTGAATGGTAAAACCAGGATTTAAACTCAGGTGTGAATGGCTCCCAAGCCTGGCCTTCCCCCCCAACATCCTCTCATTCAGTAAAATCAATCAGACCAAGTTTGGGGGCTAACTGGAAACTCCCTGTATTGGCAGCTGTGGTTAACATTTTGTTGTTGAATGCCAAGGTATTGTAATAATTGATGGAATAAATGTTTATACAGTTATTCATATTAATAAAATGAGGATGAGATGGTTGGCAATGGACTTGCATTGTAACTTTGCCCTAGCATGTACTCTTTCCTTCTGGACGGCAACTTTATGCAATGCATTTTTGTTTGAACCTACCCATCGAGAGCTGACAATTCATCCTAATAAAGATAAAGTGGTATTTTGGTACATATCAAAGATGTTCTTGGGGTTTAGAAAACACCAGCAGAGAGTTTCTTAAAATTTTAGCGTCTTGAAAATATTCGGAACCCATTAAAATCCAACAAGAACAACAATACTAAGTTCTTGTATTTGTTTTATTTCTTAAGCAGTATATGTGAAAAGTGATTCATTAAAAAATGTTGTTTTCTACTTTTTACCATTAAGTCTTGATAACAATGAACCTGGAAAAAGAAAAGGAGGAAAAGTAGGCATTATGTTTTCCGTTATCTGTAACACCAAAATGCACCTCTTTCGGAGATGACTAGGGAAGCAGTGTGGCTGCCTAGCAGAATTTATGCAACCTGCATTGAAAATCCCGTGTGCCCTGTCCTGGCTGTGTGGGCAAGTACCTTAACCTTTCAGACCTTAGGCTTCCTCATTTATAAAATAAGACTAACAACATTTACTTCTCAGGAAAACTGTTAGTATTAAATAAGATATTTAACAGCTCTGGTATATTGGAGCTGCTCCATAATTGTCCATTTAAAACAGCTATTGCAGGTTTATAGCAATATAATCGTTTCAGAGCGTGATATTTCTAAATGTGTTTAATCCTTCCATCTCTTTTTTTGTTTTTTTGTTTTTTGTTTTTTGAGACAGAGTCTCGCTCTGTTGCCTCGACTAGAGTGCCGTGGTGTCAGCCTAGTTCACAGCAACCTCAAACTCCTCGGCTTAAGTGATCCTCCTGCCTCAGCCTCTCGAGTAGCTGGGACTACAGGCATGTGCCGTCATGCCTGGCTAATTTTTTCTATATATTTTTAGTTGGCCAATTGATTTCTTTCTGTTTATAGTAGAGACCAGGTCTCGCTCTTGCTCAGGCTGGTTTCGAACTCCTGACCTGGAGCTATTCGGCCGTCTCGGCCTCCCAGAGTGCTAGGATTACAGGTGTGAGACTCTGCACCCGGCCTTTTTTTTTTTTTTTTTTAAGTAGAGACCGGGGTCTCACTCTTGCTCAGGCTGGTCTCGAACTCCTGAGCTCAAACATTCCTCCCACCTCAGCCTCCCAGAGTGCTAGGATTACAGGTGTGAGCCGCCATGCCCGGCCTAATCCTTCCATCTCTTAACGTTGCTTGTTCTCACAGTGGAAATTGTGGATTCGGTGGAAGCTTATGCTGTGATGCTGAGAAACATCTTTGATTTCAAGGCACTGAAAGAACTACTTTCTGGTCCAAACCGGCTGAAGATCCGTATAGATGCCATGCATGGAGGTATGGAGTCATTTCTCTAAAATTCCCTTCTCTCAAAGATAGGAAGTTGCTCTCTGCTATGTGTATCATGATGCTTTAACAAGCCTCTTCTCAAGTCTCTCTCTAACAGTTTTTAAACAGAGTTGTTTTGCAACCTTTTCCAAGCAGTGTTCACACAGATAAAAATCTAATTGTCTGTAGCAAAAATAGTAGTGACGTTCCTCATGGTAAGCCGGCATGAAGGTCAGTGTTTCCACATTAAGCATCAGGTTTTGAGTAACATGCGACTGTTGTTGTGGACTCTCCCTCCCCCTCGGAAGATACCGCTCATTCTTCTGCACACCCCCGTGTATTTCTGAGGGAGAAATGTATTTGCTAGATGTGGTAAACATGCCTCTGAGCCCTGAACCCCAACTCACCTGCCCTTACTTGCTCCTTTTCTTAGAAGAGGGAAAAAGCAAGCTGAGGACTAAATTCAGGAACGACAGGATGTGTGTATCCTTCTCTTCTTCCTCTGTGGGTTGTGTGGTCAGGTCAGTAGAGATGGCAGCCATCACTGTGAACCCGGGCCATGGAGTTTTCTCACGTGTAGGAATATGGGAATTCCTGAGCACTTAGATTGTCTGTATCTGAGGTCCCCAACTTCCGGGGCCACAACCGGTACTGGTCCATGGCCTGTTAGGAACTCGGCTACACAGCAGGAGGTGAGTGGTGGGCGAGTGCGGTGAAACTTCATCTATAGTTACAGCCGCTCCCGGTTGCTCGCATTACCGCATAAGCTCCTCCTCCTGTCAGATCAGCGGTGGCGTTAAATTCTTATAGGAGCGCAAACCCTCCTGTAAACTGCGCATGCGAGGGATCTAGGTTGCGTGCTCCTTATGAGAATCTGATGCCTGATGATCTGAGGTGGAGCTGAGGTGGTGATGCTAGCGCTGGGGAGCGGCTGCAAATACAGATTATCATTAGCAGAGAGGTTTGACTGCACAACAAATGTAATGCGCTTGAATCATCCCAAAACCATCCCCCCACCACTCCAGTCCATGGAAAAATTGTCTTCTATGAAACCAGTCCCTGCTGCCAAAAAGAATGGGAACTGTGGTGGGCTATATGTTTTGTAATAATTTAGAATGTTAGAGCCTTTGAGTGGCAGGGATTCTCCCTGGTGTGGGAATCCACACGCATGTCTGCCTGGCTCGGGAAGACTTTCTGCCCAGTGCTTGGAGCCTTTCAGTGATGCTGTTTGGGGCCTCCTGTTACACGACAAACCACGGGTAGAAAATTTTCTCCTAGTGTGCTGAAATTTTCCATCCCTGGAACTTCCCCCCGGGGATCCTGGCTGGCCCTCTGGAGTCCCACAGAATGGTCTACTTCCTTCTTCAGACAAAAGTAATCCTGTCATTTTAAGCCAATCAACAGACATATATTGAGAACCTGCTACGTGCATGCTTGGGGACCAGGAAGGGAGTTGGCAGATGACTTCCTTCTAAGAGTTTGGGAGACGGTTGGGGACATGAAATAGGTAAAAAACTAACCACCGCCAGGCCAAGAAAATGAGAGTTAGAATCTCAAGTATTGTCTTTGGGGTTAGAAAAAGGCATAGTTTGATTAGGGGTATCAAGAAAGGTTTCCTGGAAGAAATGGCAGTTTTTCATAACACTCAGCTTTTAGGAAAGAAAGAAAGATCTAGAGTAATGGAAATCAAGCAATGGTTATTCCCAGCGGAGTCAATGGCTGTCACAAAGATGTGAAGGTTTAAAAATAGATGCCACATTAGGAGAATGAGGTGAAGCCTGGGCTGGCTGGAGAACGGGGCTTGTAGGTGGGTATTGGGTAGGAGAAGCTGGTCAGGAAATAGAATTCTTTTTTCCAGGTCTTTCGGTTGTTGCTCTAACGCCTCCATTTCTGTATCCCTCACAGCCCTGGCCGCCTTGACCTCATTCTGTGGTGTGTCAATAACCTGCTTAACATGTGGCCCCTAATAGGAGACACTTACTCTGCACTGTTCTGACCTCTGGCATGTATTGTGTTGGGGTTAGTACCTTCCCTGATGAAAACTCATCCTCAGCGTCTTAGAGATGCATGTTCTTGGTATAAAAAATGTCACTGTAAACATATGTGACTGGTTTCTCCCGTCACTTGTCATTGTTATTGGTTTTTGTTTGTTTGTATCTTTTGACCAGTTTTTCAGAAAGCTTGACGTTGTAGAAAGATGGGAGCTCTGAATCCCAACCCCCACTCCTACTAGCTGTGTAAGTCTAGGCAAATTTCTTACCCCAGAACATCAGTTTTCTTATCTATAAATTGGAAGTTATAATCATAATGTAAACATTTGTAACATACATACCAGTTACCGTTGTCAATGCTTCCTATCTATTAACTCATTTAATCCTCACATCAACCCTGTAGCTGGTTACTATTATGATTCTCATTTTGCAGATGAGAGAGACTGAGGCACAGAGAGATTAAATAACTTTCCAACTTTCCCAAAATTGTACAGCCAGTCATTGGCAGAGGGGGAATTTGAACCCGAGACACTCTGATTCCAGGGTCTAAGCTCTTAAGCACTGAGCTGTCCCACCTTGTGGGTTCTTCTGAAGGACTGAATGAGGAAATGGTTGAGAGGCCCCTGGCACAGGTGTACAGTAGGGCCTTCAGAACGGTCAGTTCCCTTCCCTTCCCTCCCTCTTCCCTCGTGCCTGGCCCCACCTTCTCCAGCCTAATCTCTTGTTGTTCCCTTTCAGAGAAACTTCTTCCCCAGTCAGACTTACTCTTCACTGGACCCTGAATACAGTTCGTACGTTCTCATTGTGGCTCATGCCTTTGTTCTCCCCAGAATGCATCCACTCCACCCTCCAAATCCTCACATACTTTAAGAAGTTTTATTTTCCGATTCCCCACATACTTTTACTTTGTGCTTTCTGCAGTTGTGGGACCATATGTAAAGAAGATCCTCTGTGAAGAACTCGGCGCCCCTGCAAACTCAGCAGTTAACTGCGTTCCTCTGGAGGACTTTGGGGGCCACCACCCTGACCCCAACCTCACCTACGCAGCTGACCTGGTGGAGACCATGAAGTCAGGAGAGCATGATTTTGGGGCTGCCTTTGATGGAGATGGGGTGGGTACAAGCGCATTGAGGTGAACTCTGATGCAGGGCACGCCTGATCTTGCAGATGGGGGGCCCTGGGCGTGACTGTCAAGGCCCTGGGCGTGACTGTCAAGAGTCTCTCATTGTACCTGAGGTCAGAACTAAATTATTAAAAGACCATCTTGAACAGAAATAAGAGTCATTGAAATGTAACCCATGTGTTTAATTTTGGATATCCATATTTGCTAAGAGTGGCAGGTTCCAGGTATAATATAATGACTGGACCTTCCCGAGCTGGTTGGTTTCTACATACCTGTCCTAAGAAGGTTTCTGCTCTCAACCGGCAGCCGGCTACTTATTTAATCTCTGGAAAAGGTTTTGGTCTTAGAATGTACCCATTCATTCACATTAGCTGAATGTTGAAGCTATAATTTTATATTCTATATGAAGATGATATTGAGAGAATTAACATTTTATTCCTTCTCTACAATGAAAATGTTTGTAAATAAGCTGTTTTATTTACATTGGTGACTCTGTAACAGACGATGAAGAGATGTGTCTTAGATTGTCTCCCTGGTGTCTCACAGGTACTAGGCGCTGTACACGTTTATGTAGTTGAAAAAATATTTTTGTTGTTGCTATTGTTCTTTACCATCAGCTAGAATCCACTATTTCCTGAAGAATAATTTTTCGTTTATCAAAATTTTGGGAAATTCAAGGGATTCCTAGCCAACATTATTTTACAGTGCATCTTTGTGATATGGTGCGTGTTGGGTGGTTTTTCCCTCCATATTCCCAGTTACTCGAGTGTGACTGTACACCAGGCACCAAGGAACCAGTGACAGTGGCAGCATATTTTGCTGGGTCCAGTACCCACTGGAGAGGACAGGATTTGGAAGCCTTTCCTTGAAGAAATCTGCCTTTGTTCCTCAAAAGGATGCCTGGTAGACCTACCGAACTGTGTGAACAGCCAACGTTTCCCCTCTCATCGTGTTCTGCCCTCCCCTGGCAGAGAGGTGATTGGTTCCAGAGTTTGGAAAAGGTCTAGGAGGTTAACGTTAGCCGGCCTCTGGAGGGAGAACAGAGTATTTGGCTCAAAAGGAGTTTGTGTTTGCACTTTAATTGAAAACAGTTTTAACTCTTTGGCCCAATGGTACTGTATAAACCCATTAAAAATAAAATCCAGTGTTTAAAACCCAGTATAAGTAAATGTATCGGTTTTCAATTTTATAGTTTTCAATTTTATAAAACCCCCATGGAAGATAGTTTGATTTCTTCTAGTCTGATTAAAAGGTCTTCCTTTGAATCTTCTTTCCCCCATAGGATCGAAACATGATTCTGGGCAAGCATGGGTTCTTTGTGAACCCTTCAGACTCTGTGGCTGTCATTGCTGCCAACATCTTCAGCATTCCGTATTTCCAGCAAACTGGGGTCCGTGGCTTTGCACGCAGCATGCCCACGAGTGGTGCCCTGGACCGGTAGGTCTCTCCATTTCCTTGGTCCTCCTGTCTTGGATTGTCTTGGTCCTCACTGTGCCCGGTGCACTCATCCTTCCCTTCCAGCGTAGGCATCTGGTGCACAGTGTGTGCTAAATAACTAAGTGCTTCTTATATGAGGGAATGGGTGGGTTTTTTTCTGGATTAGATGACCTCCTCTGTGCTCCCTTAGCACCCTGGTCTCCCTCCCTCCTGGCACTTATCACACTGTGTTCTGATAGCCTGTGTGCTTGACTGGCTGCCCTGCTGGGCTGTGTACTTCTGCAGAGAAAGGAGTGTCTTCTTCACCATCCTAGACTCTGCCTGACCCTGGTGTGCCTGGCACGGAGCAGGACAAACACGCTCACACACACACACATCATTTTTTTAAAAATGAAGGAATGAATGAATGTTAATGAATAAATGAATGGATAGCACTTCCACTGTACTCAAGACATCTTTCTAGAGGATCACTTTGCTTTGGCAGTGTGCAAAGAGTTTGGGTGAAAGAGCAGACTGAAGCAATTTTAGAGTTTCAACAGAACTGGATCACCCATGCACACACAAGCACAGTGAATGTTCATTTGTGCAAACTCTAAAACAGAAAGTTCAAATAGTTAAAAAAAAAATTACATTCAGTTTTTATGAGATAGAAACCAGTGACAGTAAAGTTGATATCTCAGATTTGCTTGTTTATTTGTCTATTTATTATGTGTCACTTCATTGTACAAAGGCTTTAAGGTGGCTTTTGAGATCACATCTAAAAACTTGAAAAATAAAAGTAATAAGTAACAAATGAGGACTAGGGAAAATATTAATTAGAACATGTCAGATGCCCAGGAAACATTTGCTAAATGAAAGATAAAGAAAGAATGAATTAGGCAGAGCGTGGTGGCTCACACCCGTAATCCTAGCACTGTGGGAGGCCAAGCCAGGAGAATTGCTTGAGGTCAGGGGTTTGAGACCAACCTGAGCAAGAGCGACACCCCTCTCTCTACTAAAAATAGAAAAATTAGCTAGGTGTTGTGGCATGCACCTGTAGTCCCAGCTACTCAGGAGGCTGAGGCAGGAGGATCGCTTAAGCCCAGGAGTTTGAGGTTACTGTGAACTAGGCTGATGCCATGACACTCTAGCCTGGGCAACAGAGTAAGACTCTGTCTTAGAAAAAAAAAATGAATTAATGAGTAAAAGGTCAAGGCCAGGGAAGAAAGTAAGTAGACTCATGTATCTAGCCTCTTATAGGGATAGCTAATATTTATTGAACGTTACCTTTTCCTAGACACTAAATCTTTTATGTGTTTTAAGTCATTTAATCCTCAGACCAACCTCATGAGGTAAACGCTGTATATAACCCCATTGTATTTTATTTTAATTAATTAAGTTAGTTAATTTAGTTAATTATTTTGAGATGGGGTCTCACTCTGTTGTCTGGGCTAAAGTACAGTGGCATCATCAGAGCTCACAGCAACCTCAAACTCCTG